>DF359771.1:61925-77374 GCA_000787875.1 Solanum virginianum
GGGCTTTAATGCATGAGATGAACCTACCCCTCACTACCACATCATGACCTTCCTATTCAAGGACGGGTTCATTTAGGAATTTAAACTTGATCCTATAGGTTCTACAATCAATAAAAGCATAGTAGGCATGCAACCAATCCATCCCAAGAATAACATCAAAATCAATCACATCTAATTCAACAAGATCACAAGGGAAGATTTTATGTAAGATGCAAATCGAAAAATTTCTATACACCCTCCTAGCAATAATAGATACAGCAATAGGAGTAGACACCACACATGACTCATGTAATAACTCCGACTCAACATGGAACTTTTTAGCAACAAAGGGGGTAACAAAGGAAAGGGTGGCATCCGGATCAATCAAAGCATCTACATTAAGATTAAAGATTTTCAACATACTGGTAATAACATCAAAGACTTCACCAACCACTTGCCTCCCATATAGAGCATAGAATCGATTGTGCCTTGGGGCACTACCTTAAGGACCACCTCTACCCAATGGGACTACATTAGCACCCTCGACCTAGCCACGATTTCTTGGATAATCTACTTTCTTGTGACCAAGCTCCCCACATTCATACCATGTATTAGAACCCCTCAAACATGGGCCTCCATGGCTTTTTCTGTATTTAGGACACACATCATTAGGAACCATCCCACCAACACCTTGTGGCCTAGGGAGGTCATTGACAAACGCCCTATTACTAGCATGAGGAGGCCCTTAACCTTGATGAAATCTAGCATCCTTGTGGAACTTGCCCTCAAATTGGGCTCTCTTAGCCTCATAGCCCCTTTTCTTTCTCAATTTCTCCTCTTCCACTTACTCGGCATAGGTCATCAGCCAAGACAAATCCATATCTCTAATAAGTAAGGGGGAATGGCATTATTCACTTACCAAGTTAGAAACCCCCATAACAAACTTATTCATCCTTGACCTAGGATCGGTCACCAAGTAACGAGCATACTTTAAAAGTTGATTAAATTTGACGGTATACTCCCTCACACTCATAGCACCTTGTTTCAAGTTCATAAACTCAACCAACTTTGCTTTCCTAAGCTCAAGAGGGAAGAACCGATTAAGAAAGGCCAATTTGAATTCCTCCCAAAGCACCACATAGCCATTACCCTTCTCACCCTTCCATTGATCAAACCAATTTGGGCCACCTCTTTGAGTTGGTACGTCGCCAACTCCGCCTTCTTATTTGGCCCAACACTCATGATAGACAAGATTTTGTAGACCTCATCAACAAACTCTTGTGGATCTTCATCCACCTTT
Organism: Solanum virginianum; assembly: GCA_000787875.1. NCBI lineage: Eukaryota > Viridiplantae > Streptophyta > Magnoliopsida > Solanales > Solanaceae > Solanum > Solanum virginianum. The sequence continues at coordinate 63,205 of DF359771.1, forward strand.
GACCCATGAAAAATCGGAGGATTTATCCTCATGAAGTCTCTTACTCTAGCTCTTAGGGTATTAGCATGAGAGGCTTGGGTTCCTTGTTGGACTTAGTTGGCCACCACTTGAGCAACCATAGTAAGAGCATCCCAGATCTCACCATCATAGGTTGCTCCTCGGGAGTTTAGGCACGTCTTGCTCAAGTATTCGACATGATCTAGCATAGAAAAGAACAATCATTAGGGGGAAAACTTATCACAACTCTATAGCATGACTTAGAACATAAAGAAGGGAAACATTTCCTAAAACACCTCATAGCCTCCTACTCATAGTCATGGGGGGAAAACTTATCACAACTCTATAGCATGACTGATAACATAAATAAGGGAAATATTTCCCAAAACATCTCATAGCCTCCTATTTATAGTCATGGCGTGCTTCATAACCATTAATAGGACTCTAATTGATACGGTGTATTAGACTCTAAGGATTTGTCAACCAAGTGCTCTGAAAGTTTATCACGACCCAAGCCTAAGGCCTAGACGTGACACGGCAAATGGGGAACCCATAGGAACCCCAAAAAAGCCTCTTAACTTTTCATTACACATCCTTGGTCATGGAAGCATGTAAAAAGTCATAAAGTAAGAATAAGGGGCAAAGGACTAAGGGATAGCTTGCAAAACATCACCATCAAGATATAAAGAGTCTATGCTCAAATCATTGATACATAACTTGTCCAACAAACACCTCTAAATACATAGATAAAGCGAGGCCAAGACAAAGTAACCGGGCTCACCATCATAAGTAAGTAGAACAAAAGATAGTGTCTCAATACATAGATAAGAGGTAAACAGAAAATCAAAGTCCCCAAAATGGATAACTCAGCAACAAGCTTGGAATAACATCGTCTAGCCATGAGGAAGGAGAGGATGATCAACTTGTGCACCGGTTCCTATATGGTGATATCATGTAGGCAAGAGTATGCATTAGTATGTTTGAATGTACTAAGTATGTAGGATGCAATGCAACAAGAGATAAGCTTCATAGTCAACATGCATAATAATAGGCAATAGGTATGATATATCAATATGACATATATGATCAATGCATAAGTAAAACATACTTAAGTAATCCATACTCATATAGAATATCATATGTGTAAAAGAGACCAAGCTAGTTATTCAAGGTATAACCCCCTTAGTGGTTGTGTGGTACAAACTCCTCATATGGTTGATGATAATCACACCTTCCCAACACAGTGACAAAGTATAAACTCCTCGCATGGTTGATGAGTATAAACCCCCAACATGGTTACCTGGGCTCTTGTCACCTCGGATTGGGCATGGTCTAATGCAACACTTTATATAGGATTTATCATCGGCTCTAATGCAACATTTCATATAGAAATAATCATATACATAAGCTCATTGCATCATTCATATCATATCTCATACTTTGGACCTTCATTTCCTCATAAAACCATAACCCTGCATTTTATCAAACACCTTGGGGGTATGTAATGGGGGTAAAAGACCACGCAATTTAGAGATGAAATCATACAGAAAAATCCATTGTAAAACCATCAATCAATACCTTGCAACACTCCCAAGACATTCATATCAAAATCCCTCATCAAACCCAACATTAAATCTAAGATTTGAAGCTCAAAACAAGCTAAAACAACCATACTTTCATGAACTAACATCACAGTGCAGTAAATTTCTCAATATACAAGATCCACATATAAAATCAACTTTAAATCATGCAATATTATTTAAAAAAAGGATTTAGGCACCATGGGTGAAAATACATAATGGTTCAACACCACAGACCTTAGCTTTGGAGAAGTTCTTGGTGAATGTTGACAATGAAAACTTGAAGCTTGAAGAGAATCCTTAAATCCAGATAAGGGTGTTGAGTCTTGAATTTTGGTGTGAAAATATGGCTAAGTGTTTTTGGGAGTATTGGGAAATGTTTAGGATGATATAAGGGTGAAATTTGACTAAGTATAGATAAAAACACGTTTGGAAAACTTGGGCCCAACACTTAGAATATTTTGGGCCGCATAAGAAAAACTGATAGGCGAAGAACAGATCTCCACATCGCAGAGAGGGATTTGTACTAAAGCGCACCCTAGGTGTGTCGCGGAAGTATCACGAATAGCTCATTGGAAATCGTCCCTTATTCGCCCTTAAATCGAGGTTAGACCCTTTTTCACCTAATTTTGACCCCCTGATCATAAATACGAAGTCAAATTTTTGAAATAACGAAAGAATTTTTAGATATGTGGAAATTGAAATTCTGGGCATTTCGAGGCACGTTTTTGGGCACTTTTTTTGGGATCGTTTCACCGATATGGTATCAATATACCGATATGGACTTAGTTGGCCACCACTTGAGCAACCATAGTAAGAGCATCCCAGATCTCACCATCATAGGTTGCTCCTCGGGAGTTTAGGCACGTCTTGCTCAAGTATTCGACATGATCTAGCATAGAAAAGAACAATCATTAGGGGAATAAGTTTATAACTTTAATAATTTTCTCTTAATTATTTTATTTATTAAAAAAAGAGCTCAAAATTATGTACCGATAGGATCAATATACCGATGGAGTATCACAAGAATATATTTTCTACTGATTTAGAGTTTAATAAAAAAAATTTATAACTTCAATAATTTTCTAGTCCATATCAATATACCGATGGAGTATCATAAGAATATATTTTCTACTAATTTAAATTTTAATAAATAACTTTGTAACTTTAATAATTTTCTAGTCCTATATGATACCAATTTGGTATAAATATACTGACGGAGTATCAATAACGAATATATTTTCTACTAATTTAGATCTTAATAATTTTTTTACTTATTTCTTAAAATAAAAACATAATCCTATATGATACCAATTGGGTATCAATATACTGCCAAAGTATCACAAATGATTGAGCCCATTCTATATGATACTGGTACGATATATATACTGTCGGAGTATATTTCATAGTATTTATGCTGAAGTCAGTATGATGTTAGACGCAAAATAAAAAGGTTAAGTGGGTAAAAACGTAAATAGTTTGGGTCATGAGTCAATTAAGGATAAATGGTTTAGATTGAGTCTATTAAGGTAAATAATTTTGAATTAGGCTTATTGCGTGTACTTTTCCTTAATATAAATATGAAAGCAGTAGATATATTAAGATAAAATTTAATAAATAATAATAGGTAGATTAAAATTATTTAAAATTAACTAAACATATAATGAAAAAAATAAGTAAACAATGGAATATCACCAAATTGATGAGTTCAAAAATGAGAATTTGACATAGAAATCCCTGGGGTGTGTTGTTAGTGTTTCGATTGTAAATACTTTTACAATAGGTATTTTGAAGTGATTCTTGATCTTTTGCAACCTATATTCATATGCTTTCAGTTTACATGTAGACTGGAAAGCCTAATTCAAAATCTAGTTGCATTGTAAGGCAGTAAAGCTGCCGAGAAGAGTGTGATTTGGGAAAATAGGACTCAGTTTTGGCATTTATCTTGTTAGTTTCCACCTCTTGAAAGTGCTAAATATTAAATAGCATATAAATGAGTACTAAGGTACTCACACTCTTGTAAAATCTTAAGTAAATTGGTTGAAGAAACGGATGTCGTTGATCCATGACATGAATCGGTAGGGTCGGTTGCATGCTAAAAGGTTCAAGTTTGTGTCGAAATTTGTTCTTGTGCCTTTTTCACCTACTGGTACATTTGAATGTTATATTGGTATCTTAGCTACATTCTTGTAATTTTATGCGGTTGTGTTGATATATCTTGGGACTTGCACAGAACATGTTTAATTTGCCTATTTGTACGAATTGTGTGATCACTTGACATACTTGTGGACTTTGTCCTTCTTGTGGTTGTGACTTTGTCACCACTGGTGTGCCTCTTATTTGGATCAATTTTCATCTTGATTATGAATTTTTGGTCCATCCTAAGTATAGAAGCAGTCCATTTTATGCACAAACTAGAAAGTCACTCTTAATATGGTTCTTGGTTCTCTTGATGATAGGGTTTTCACCCTTCTTGACACAAGGCTTTGGTCCTCTTTAATACTTGATTATGTTTAGTGACGGCATGACCTACATGCTGGCGAAACATGATATTTGAATGTCTTGTAAAAATTGTTCCAGGAACCTTTGATACTTAGATCTTTAAATATCCTACTTGATACTATTGATGTATTTTTTTCACTTGGTCTATTTACTATATTTCAGTTGTATTTCCCTTTGACTTAAGAAGGGTAAATTGAGGGATTTAAGGTTCTCAACTTTTAGCTTTTACACCACTAAGCTTCATGTTTAGCGATATTTGCTTCTATTTTAGATAGTACTCGAGATGATGCTTGAGGATGGCCATTGAAGATAAATTTTGGGAGTTGTGCAAAAGATCACATGTGTATCTAGACATAGATATTGCTGTAGTTTTGGGACATGTACATGATTCTCCTATTGCATATGTATGTATAAATTTGAAAGGCTAGTGTAAATTATGGCACCATGGTTTGTAACTTTAAGTTTTGGCTTGTTTAGTTAAATTTGAGTCGGCGAGCTTGTTTCTATAGAAAAATGTCAGTTATATTAAGATGATTGTATGAAACAAAACTAGTACATTTTATATCCTTAGATTTTAACATTGGTAATACTTTTTACCGTGCTACAACAGTATAGGCAATATATGAATATCACGCAAGATAGTAGTTTAAATTACTTGCAAGGTACTTACGCCAAAAACTTGAGCTAGAAATCAACTAAACCACCTTTAGAACAAAATCCTATTCCTTTAACTATTATGAATTCATTACTTAAATATGATTAATATTTCACATGTTAAATTCTTTGTATGTTATAAGTGTTATGTAAGCTAGAGCGTACTCCCGCTCCTTTAACTATTTTAAATTTATTACTTAAATATGATTAATATGTCACTTCGTATGCTAGTAAGTGTTGTGTATGCTTAGACGTACAGAAGTGGCATCCTCCCACGAGGGTTGCCACAAGTGTTGGTATCAGAGCCCAGGCTTATGATTCTAGGACTTTTGATGTGAATTACTTGTATACTTGTCTATTTGGTGAAAGGACCAAGCTATGTTATTTGTTCATTTACATGATTAATATTATCTTAGTGCCTGTAAAGTGCATATGCATCATGTATATGTCCCTAATGCAACGTGATCTTCTCTTTTAAAGCAATTAAATTATGGTCTCTTCCTCTAATAGACCAATGGAAGCAGCACGAGAAGGATTAGATAACTCTTATTCTCAACCTCGTGCACTAGAAGGGGTGGGCGAATATCTTTCGAATCAATACGTCCCCTGCACTAGTGGATCAAAAGTGGGAAACCAAGGTGTAAGACCTATCCCACATCCTCAAATGAGCCATAACAGTCAAGTCATGAATCCTGCTCTCTAACAGATGGCTAAATTCTTCCACCATATGGCTAAAACGATGCATGATCCTAATGGGATAAACTTTGAGAAAATGAGAAAAATGGGTGGAGTAGAATTTAAAGGTACTGTTGATCTCACTAATGCAGAACATTGGTTGGAATGCATGGACAGGGTATTTGAGCAATTGGAATATTCAGATGTTGCAAAATTTAAGTATATTGTTTCACTATTACAAAAGGATGCTTATGATTGGTGGGTGAGTGTTCCAAATGCCAAGGTAAAACCTCCAGTTCTTACTTGAAATGATTTTGTTGAGGACTTTCATATGAAGTATGTCCTACCTGCCTACTATGATGATAAGAAAAAGGAGTTTTTCAATTTGAGGTAGTGGGGCATGTCTATTGTTGAATATCAACAAAAGTTCTTAAGGCTTTCTCGTTGGGATGGAGATATTATTAAAGAGGAGAAAGATAAGTGCAGGAGATTTGAAGATAGCTTAAATGATTCTATCAGAAAGAATATGGCAATCTTGCACCATGAGAACTTCTGTAAATTAGCTTTCATTGCTTTTACCTGGGAGAGACTTGATAAGGAAGAAGCTAGTAGATATGAAAATAAACTCTGGAAACCTACATCAAATTTTGGAGGTCCATATAAAAGGGGAAAGTTTGATGATTCTAAAGCTAGTGGTATTAACAGGTCGTCTCAATCAAAGGAAAGCAGATTAGATTATTCCACAGGTAGCACTCCAAATAATGTACAAAGCAATACTCATGTTACTACGTGTGAACAATGTGGGAAGAATCATTATGGTATTTGCAGGAGAGCTTCTGGTGCATATTTTAACTGCCACAGCTTTGATCATAAAGTGAAGGACTGTCCTAAATAGGTTCCTTCCTTGTGCACTGAAAGCTCAGTTCAAAAGCCTTCTACTACTACTCCTCAAACCAATAAGGGTACAAGACTAAAAAATATCCAAGCGGTTAGAGCAAGTGGAGCAAATCAACCTAGTGGGCTGACGGCTACGGCAAGAGCTTACGCTATGAAATAGAGGGATGATCAAGATGGCCAAGATGTGGTTGTTGGTAAATTTCACTTATTTGGCTTATGTGTGTTTACATTGTTTGATCTTGGTTCTACACATTCTTATATTTGTTTATCACTCGTTCTTCTTGAAAATGCGAAATCTGTGAGACTTGATTATAATATGCTAGTTATAAGTCCCTTGGACTACTAAATTATTTGTAATCAAATTAACTGAGCTTGTCCCTTCATGATCAAAGACCTAGTTTTCTCAGCGGATTTGATTGAAATGCCCTTCCAAGATTTTGATTTTATTATTGGGATAGATTGGCTCTATAAATATCATGCGGTAAGGGACTATAGATCAAAGCATGTGACTTTTAAGGACCCTGCATTTTGTCATATTATTGTACAAGGTGAAAGATTATTGACGTCTAGTATTATTTTTGTGGCCTTGGCAAGAAAGATGATCTGGCAAGGTTGTGATGCGTATCTTGTTCACATAGCTGATACACGCTTGGAGAGCATTAGTCTTAAAGATATACCTATTATATGTGACTTTCCAGAAGTTTTCCCAGAAAATCTTCTTGGGTTACCCCCATAAAGGGAATTTGAATTTCCAATCGAGCTTATTCCCGAATCTACTCCTATTTCCATTACTCCTTATAGAATGACCCAAGTAGAACTAAAAGAGTTAAAAACACAATTACAAGAATGAAATTCCACTCTCCTTTGTCTCACTCAAGTGAATTGGTTTCGAGAGCATTCTGCCAGTTTTTGGCAGCTTTCACTTTCAACCTGATTCACCGCGATGCCTTTGGAATTCCTTTTTCTTGGTAAGGATAGGTACGAAGTCACTTGACTAATGGGAGCAAAATGGATGCCTTTTTCCCTTGTTTGTTGAATCAGCCAAGTTAGTAGCCTTTCTTTTATATGGGATTGCCTGTTGATGCAAAGAATAAGGGCTACTAGTCTTTTCGAAAACTGTTGCTAACTAAGATCCAAAGTTACATAGATTTCTCTCTTTTAGTGTGGGAGCATTAGTAAAAGGCCTAAGCGGTCTTAGCTCCTTCTCTGGTCTTCCTATTTTTTAGTCTAATCCACCAATTCTCGGGCTCAGTCTTTCGACTTATGCCCGCCTGAGAAGAGAGAGCAGGATGAAAGGGACTCTGAAGATGATGCTTCAACAGGATCCTTTAGGTGGTTTTCTTAAATGGACTGACCTTCACTTTTAGCAGATCATGGTAGGGGGCTTTATCTTCGAATCAAGCTAGCTAGATGGCCTATTTACTAGGAAAAGTGAGAGTCTCCATCATCTGTGAATCTATTGCTTTCATCAAAATAAGGAAGGGCTTCCCTTAGGATGCGAAGTGGAACCTCTTTGCAGACCTCTTCCCATTCATCTTTCCTTTAGGATGAGACAATTATGCTCTATTGAATAGTCGTAAGGCCTTAAATACCTTCCTTCGCTTCAAGTCCATTCAGTAAAAAACCCAGAGAGAAGCTGAACATCTTCAGAAGGGTTTTATCTGTCCCAATGTCTCTTTTTGGGGAGCCCCTGTTTTATTTGTAAAGAAGAAGGATGGAACGCTTAGATTGTGTATTAACTACAGACAACTCAACAAAATAAAAGTCAAGAATAGATATCCACTACCAAGGATTGATGATTTATTTCATCAGTTGAGGGGTGCTAATCTATTCTCAAAGATTGATTTAAGGTATGAGTATCATCAACTGTGCGTTAGAGAGAAAGATATTCCTAAAACTGCTTTTAGAACTTTATATAGTCATTATGAATTTTTTATGATTCCATTCAGATTGACTAATGCTCCCACAATATTTATGGATCTAATTAATTGAATATTCAAGCCATATCTAGATCAATTTGTGATAGTTTTTATAGATGATATTTTAGTGTATCTCAAGGGTAGTGAAGATCATGATAAGCATCTCCAAATTGTGTTGCAAATTTGGAGGAGAAAGAACTTTAGGAAAAATTTTCAAAGTGTGAATTTTGGCTAAATGAAGTGACCTTTTTGGGACACGTCATGTCAGCCGAAGGTGTAAAGGTGGATCCTAGTAAAACCAAGCAATTATTCAATGGAAGCATCCCAAAAGTCCAACCGAAGTAAGAAGTTTCCTAGGCTTGGTGGGATATTATAGGAAGTTTGTGAAAGGCTTCTCCATTATAGCCTCCCCTTTGACTAATCTCTTGAAGAAAGAAGCAGAGTTTATCTGGAGTGACAAATGCCAAGAGAGTTTTGAAACTCTGAAATCCTTGATGATGCAAGCTCTTGTACTTACTCTACCAATAGAGGGGAAGGAATATGTGATATATAGTGATGCATGTCATCATGGTCTAGGGTATGTTCTGATGCAAGAAGGGAAAGTTATTTCTTATGCCTCTCAGAAATTAAAACCACATGAATTGAATTATCCTACTCATGATCTGGAACTTGTTACTATAGTATTCGCCTTAAAGATATGGAGACATTATCTGTATGGAGAAAAATATTACATATTCACTGATCACAAATGCCTAAAATAGTTGGGTACACAAAAGGAGTTGAACCTAAGACAATGTAGATGGCTTGAGCTTATTAAGGATTATGATTGCCCAATCGATTATCATCCAAGAAAAGCTAATATTGTTGTAGATGCCTTAAGTCACAAGTCCTCTGCAAGCTTGTCCTTGAGTCCACTGCCTTTGTTTGTTGAGTTAAGAGCAATAAATGCTCGTATTGTACTTTATTCATCTGGCTCGATTATTTGCTAACTGCAAGTTAAACCCGTATTTCTTGAGTATGTTAGAGAAGCACAAACGTTAGATGAGAAACTCATGAAGTTGACCAAAAAGGTTCAAGATGGAGAAAAATATGATTCATTAACAGAGGATGGTGTCTTATCTTATTAAGATAGGTTGTGTGTCCCTAATGATTGAAGGCTGAAAAGAGAAATTTTGAATGAAGGACATACTTCATCATATGCCATGCACCCTGGAGGTACAAAATATACCTGACCATTAAAGAACACAATTGGTGGAATGGCATGAAGAAAGACATTGCGGAGTACATTTCAAAATGTTTGGTTTGTCAACAAATAAAAGCAGAACATCAAGTTCCAGTTGGGCTACTCCAACCCTTACCGATGCCAGAATAGAAATGGGAGAGAATAACAATGGGTTTTGTTTCTGGACTTCCTCGCACTCAAAAGATCTATGATGAAATATAGGTCATAGTGGATAGATTAACGAAGAGTGCTTATTTCTTAGCAATCAGGGTGGATTATTCACTTGAGAGATTAGCAGAACTATATATTAATGAGATTGTAAGGTTGCACAGAATCCCTATCTCTATTGTCTCAGACAGAGACCCAAGGTTTACATCTAGATTTTGGTCTAGCTTGCAAGAGACCTTGGGTACCAAGTTAAATTTCAGCACCTCATTTCACCCTCAGATAGACAGGCAGTCTGAAAGAGTGATACAAATTCTGGAAGATATGCTTCGAGCATGCATCATGAAGTTTGAGGGTAGTTGGGATAGACATTTGGCATTAGTAGAATTTTCTTACAATAATAGCTACTAATCGAGTATTGGAATGCCTCTTTATGAAGCTTTATATGGAAGAAAATGTTGGACTCCTCTTTGTTGGAGTGAAGTTAGTAAAAGAAAACTTACTGGTCTTGAAATTGTGCAGCAAACAGAAGACAAGGTAAAGGTGATCAAGGATCGTCTAAAGATCGCTTCAAATAGGCAAAATCATATGTTGATCTTAAAAGGCATGATATCGAGTATCAAGTTGGGGATAAGATATTCTTAAAAGTATCTCCATGGAAGAAGATTATGAGATTTGGCCGAAAGGGAAAACTTAGTCCCCGATTTATCGAACCCTATCAAAATACTTGAAAGAGTGGGACTAGTTGCATATAAATTAGCATTAGCACCCAAGTTAGAAAAGATCCACAATGTCTTCCAAGTGTCAATACTCAAAAAATATTATTCTGGCCCCTCTCATATCCTACCAGTTGAATCTATTGAGGTTAATCAAGATTTGACGTATGACGAGGAACCGATCCATATTCAAGCTCGAGAAATAAAATAACTCAGAAATAAGAAAATTCCCTTAGTAAAGGTACTTTGGAGGAACCACTCAGGAGAAGAATCCACCTGTGAGAGGAAAGAAGACATGAGGATCCAATATCCGCACTTATTTTGAGACTAGCATAAGGTAAATTTTGAGATGAAATTTCTTAAGGGGAAGAGAGTTGTAATGCCCTTATTATTAAATAATGTATTCACTTTAAAAAAGTATTCCCTCAAGATTAAATCAACCCCTACTTTACAACTCTTTGACTTGAGTTTGTGTCGTTAGAGAAATCAGTTTTCTTGAATCGTAGAAAGGAATGAGAGAGGGGTTCATTTTAGCGTGATTTATTTTCTTTTATGCAATTGTACATGTTAGACAAGACTTAATAATAATTATTATGTGTAAAATAAATAATTAAGGAAGGAAAAAGAGAACATTAGGGCAGCCACCTTCTTGGACCATTTTTCTCTTAAGATGTTTTTGACATAAAATATATTTTCCCCAACCAAAGTCGGTTTAATGACCTTATAAAAGCTTATAAACTCTCTCATAACCTTATATGTGACAACATACATGAAATAAATCATTCCTTGGAGAAAAATTGAGAAATCCTCTATCCTTGGTAAGTGGTTAAATTTTGTCTTTAAATTATATAGTGTGTAGTAATTGTGGAATATCTCATTGTATATAATTGTGTTTTTAGTGTTTAAATATATTTTGGAATGGTAATTTATATACCTACAGATTTTATATTTATGTCAAAATCTTAATCCATTTTTATGGTATTGAAAGAAGGCGTGAAACATAGTGAAAGTTCTGACCAATTTTTTGTCTGGGTTTCCTTCTATGTACTGTTGCAAGTATTTTAATCATATCTTGATATGTGAGCTATAATTTGTGATGCTTCTTAGTTCTTTGCAACCCGAAGACATGTATTTACAACTCTTATATTTATATTGAGACCTAATTTTGTAGCTATGGATTCAAAACAGTGGACATAAGTTAGGACAAGTTCTGTCCAGAGTTTTGACATAGAAATCCTTGGGGGTGTGCTGTTAGTTTTTCAATTGTAAATACTAGTACAAAGGGTATTTTGAAGTGATTCTTGATCTTTTTCAACCCATATTCATATACCTATAGTTTTTATGTAGACTAGAAAGCCTAGTTTCTCTATTTACCAATTCAAAATCTAGTTGTGTTGCAAGGCAATAAAGTTATTGAGAAGAGTGTAATTTGCAGAAATAGGACTCAGTTTTGGCATTTATCTCATTAGTTTCTACCTATTGAAAATACTAAATATTGAATGAGCATGTAAATGAGTATTAAGGTGCTCACACTCTTATATAATCTTAAGGAGATTGATTGAAGAAATGCATGTCGTATTGATCAACGACATGGAATCGGTAGGATCGGTTGCATGCTAAAAGGTACAGGTTCATGTAAAAACTTTTTCTTGTGCCTTTGTCAGCTGCTGGTACATTTGAATGTTATCTTGGTATCTCAGCTATGTTCTTATCATTTTATGTGATTGTGTTGATATATCTTGGGACTTGCACGGAACTTGTTTAATTCGCCCATTTGTACGAATTGCCTAATCATTTGACATTCTTGTGGACTTTGTCTTTCTTGTGGCTGTGACTTTGTCACACTTGGCATGCCTCTTGTTTAGATCAATTTCTATCTTGATTGTGAAATTTTGGTCTGTCCTAACTATGGAAGCAATCCATTTTATCCACGAACTAGAAGGTCACTCTTAATATGGCTCTTGGTTCTCTTGATAATTGGGTTTTCACCCTTCTTGATAAAGGACTTTGGTCCTCTTTGATACTTGATTATGTTTGGTGTGACAGCATGACCTACATACTGGGCGAAACTTGATATTTGAATGTCTTATAAAAATTGCTCCAGGAACCCTTGATACTTAGATCTTTAAATATCCTACTTGATACTATTGATGTATTTTTTTCACTTGGTCTATTTACTATATTTTAGTTGTATTTTTCTTTGACTTAAGAAGGGTAAATTGATGTATTTAAGGTTCTCAACTTTTACCTTTTACACCACTAAGCTTTATGCTTACCGATAGTTGCTTTTATCGAAGGGAGTACCCGAGATGATACTTGAGGATAGCTATTGAAGATAAATTTTGGGAGCTGTGCAGAAGATCACATTTGCATCTTGATATAGATATTGTAGTAGTTTTAGGACATGTACATGATTCTCCTATTGCATATGTAAGTATAAATTTGAAAGGCTAGTGTAAGTTATGGCACCATGGTTTGTAACGTTTAAGTTTTGGCTTGTTTAGTTAAATTTGAGCCGGCGAGCTTGTTTCTATAGGGAACCACTCAGGAGAAGAATCCACCTGTGAGAGGAAAGAAGACATGAGGATCCAATATCCGCACTTATTTTGAGACTAGCATAAGGTAAATTTTGAGATGAAATTTCTTAAGGGGAAAACTAGTACATTTTATGTCCTTAGATTTTAACATTGGTAATATTTTCAGCGTGCTACAATAGTATGGGAAATATATGAATACCTCGCAAAATAGTAGTTTAGATTACTTGCAAGGTACTTACGCCAAAAACTTGAGCTAGAAATCAACTAAACCACCTTTAGAACGAAATCTTATACCTTTAACTATTTTGAATTCATTACTTAAATACGATTGATATGTCATGTGTTAAATCCTTCATATGCTAGTAAGTGTTATGTAAGCTTAGAAAGTACAGAAGTGGTATCCTCCCACGAGGGTTGCCACACTCCGGTCCTTACATATTACCATCGTGTAGGCAAGAGTATGTGTTAGTATGTTTGAATGTACTAAGTATATAGGATGCAATGCAACAATAGATAGGCAACTTAGTCAAAATGCATAGTTTAGCAATTGATGAGCATATAACAATATGACATGCATGGTAAATGCTTGAAGTAAATCATGCTTACATAGAATATAATACATGTATAAGAAAAGACCATTTTTATAGAATCCATAGTTTACCAAGGTACAAACCCCTTTGGTTGGTTGGTGGATCGTCGCACCCTACCACCCATGGTGATTGAGGTACTAACCCCTCAACCCGATTACCAAGGTATGAACCCCTTGATTTGTTAGTAGATAGTCATACCCTACCATCCCTGATGATTGAGGTACTAACCCCTCAACTCGGTTATCAAAGCGCAAACCCCTTGACTGGTTATCAAGGTACAAACCCCTCGACATGGTTGCCCAGGCTCTTAACCCCCCGAGTAGGGCATGGTCACATTCCAACACTATATAGGAGAATATCATATACATAAGTTCCTTTCATCATCATAAAGTCATTTAACTCATAAGACATGCATTAGACCTTCAATTCCTCAAGAAACTATAACCCGACATTTTATTAAACACTTGGTGGGTGTGTAGAGGTAGTATAAAACCATGCAATTTAGGGATGAAATCATGCACGAAAATCCAATGTAAAACCATCCATCAATACTTGATAACACCCTCAAGCAATATATATCAAAATCCTTTATCAAATCCCACAATGGATCATAGATTCATAGATCAAAACATGGTAAAACAGTCACAATTTCATGAAACCCCAACATAGTTCATAGTCTAATTCATAATAAGTAAGACCCATAAGTAAATCAACTT
>DF359771.1:84445-110467 GCA_000787875.1 Solanum virginianum
AAAAAAATTTTGGTTGCTATAAGTATATTTATAATGACCAGAAAAATAATTTGGTCGTTATAAGTATATTTATAACGACCGAAAAAATTTTTTGTCGCTATAAGTGTATTTATAATGACCAGATTCATTTTCCTTCGTTACGAAATAGTTGTTAAAAGTTTTTTTTTCTTGTACTGCCTATCTGTGATCCATAGAATTTTCTATGGATTGTGGTCAGGTCTCGTGGAAATCAAACTTAAAATAGGAGTTGAATGAGTTAATCTAGGAAAGCCAACTACAGCTTGTAGAAAATATTATGACTCATAGAACCCTCTCGTGAAAAGGACTTGGGGATCATACTTCAAAGCATGTTCTATGAAACCTACCCGTCCTCCTTTGTGGTGCATAGTTGATCACGCCCAAGTTACACCTCTCTTTTGGAGGATAAAGTGGTTGTTGTCAAATATAAAACCTAACCAAGGTTAGGGTCGAACTCACAGGGAATACGAAGACTCATAACAAATTCACCAATAAGCAATTTAAATAATTAACAATTTAATTCCCCAAAGGGGGGGGGAGGTTTGTAATAATCGATAAGAAATTAAACTAAACTAACTATAATGGAGGAGAATCAATAATAGAGAGCAACTTGGGTACTGTGTTCCCTATGATTCACCAACTCAATAACACCGGATAATCCAATTCTTGACTAGAGTATAGCATGCAGGACAAGTTCCCCATGATTCACCAACTTAATATCCCCGGATAACCCAATTCTCGACTAGAGTATAGCATGTAGGATGGTAATTTATGTTCACCACGCCCTTTGGTCAAAGGTGAGAGGCGAATTTCACTATGAGACTTGGCCCATCTCCATAGTGTGAAATACTAACCATTACTTATTGTCCCAGTCAACCTCCCCATGGTCTAGTTTGATTGATTAGACGAGAACAAATCAGCGAATCCTTTTAATCAATCTCTTTTCCTATTCTTTACTACCTTGATTGGGAAAGTAACACTAGATAAGTTCTAATGTTGGCCACCACCAGAAAACATGCAAAACAAAGAGAATTAATTAATACGTGCAAATATCCATTCCAAGAATTGCAAATTAACCAAGTTTATTTGGTTAGATCTTCATAGTTCCCATAACCCAAGTTGTGGATTTAGCTACACATGCTATGGGTAGATGAAGAAATTACGAATTGAAAAAGCATAATTAAACACTTACCTAATTGAATTGAAAATCAAGCAAATCCAAAATTGATTAAGTATCAGAAGATTTGAAGATCAAAATTAATTCACAAGTGTCTTCTCTCAATTTTCTCTCTAAGTATTGTATTCTAACCCTAATTACAATGGAACTATCGGCTCCCTTGAAAAATGACCAAAGCAATACTATTTAAAGTAATTACAATTAAGTCCTTAATAAAATAGAAAAACTAGTCGGCGAACTCCACGAAACCTATTTATGACTCATAGAGGCTTCTACGAGTCGTAATCGAGGTCTCGTAATCAGCTCTTGGGATTTTAGACTTCAATTCTACGACCCATCTTTACGAATCGTAAAATGATTTACAACTCGCACTTCAGACTCATAGGCTTCAACTGCTTGAAATCATCCCTCTCTGGAAATCTTTATAAAACCTATCTATACAGCTCATCGAATGCTCTACAACTTATACAGAGGTATCATGGACTTAAGCTTTAGATCTCAACCTTCACTGAAATTTGTCACGAAACTACCTCAACGACTCGTAGAGGGTATCATAAATCACCAAAAACCAGAAAACTCTGCAATTTTGCCCCAAAGTCATGCCAACCTGCTTTCCTGCAACACTAAACACAAAAACACATACAACCCATAAATGTCACATTGGGAACATACAAAATCCTAAATTTTAAGCATCAAAAGTGTTGTATTTTGATAGCACATCAACACCCTCATCTCAAAATTATTTCCTGTCCTTAAGCGGCGACTCAATCTATATAGACAATACAGTAACACACAGACCTTAACTCAATGGCATACATCGCATACAATTCAAACTAAAGTACCCACACCAACTTTTCAAAACAAGATCAGATAACTATTTAGCAATTTGAAGCACACCGGTGCATGTGACAACACAACTATGACAAGCAAGGAAAAATCAACAATCCACAATCACTGAACAAGTCAAATGCCCTTGCAAAATAAAGCCCCATTTTTTACACTCAATGATGATTTCATATTTAGCTTTGGGACTGTGCAAAAACACTCACCCTCAAAAAACATATTCATGCATGATGACTCTTACCATAAGCTTGCCCCTATACTCATGACTCAAACCTTCAACTAACTAGACTAGGATCACTTTAGGACTTTCTAGGCTTGTAATGTAGGCTCGAGGGGCTTTGGTATGGCATATTGGAAAAATAGTGACTAAAGGCCCTCCTTGAAACTGCGTTTTTCATCATTTTCACCTTACCAACTCTATTCTTTTCTCCATATTCTCCCTTTTTCCTCATTCAAGCTTTTTCGGGTGTTTTTTTTCTCATTTTGCAGCTTTTGCCTTGTTTTTACACTTTATTTTGCTTTTTAGCTCATATCTAAGACCTTTTTTTTTCTTTTTCTTGCACCTGGAACATGATTTTTCTTCTTTTTCTCCTTATTCCAGAATCACCACCTTATTTTTATACTTTGCCCTTACACCGATCACGCTCAACTTAGGCTTATAGCCTGTATTGAAGTACACAATATCTCTCCTCCGAACCAGGGCTACTTTTGGTAGTCACCCTCAACTTAGGCTTTTTGCCTCAGTCAAGGTTCATAATGCTCAAGGAAAGACCAGGGCCAATTTCAAGGTTTCTCACTAGATAACCCTAGGCTAATTAGGTGTTTTAGAAAGAATTCATACATGTAAGACTCAAATATTTGGAACAAGAGATAAAACATTATTTGGTTGGTCATTTTAGGCTAAAATGGACTTATTAAAGAACAAAGGCCTAAGATCCTTTCCTAATCCATTTAATCTACAGCCTAACTTAGAGTAACAGGGAAGGTTCTGAATTAGCACAAAAATGCATGAATCTAACAAGATAAGCTCACACTCACGTGACATTGCATACATTATCAACAAGAAACCATAGATCATGCTTCGTATCTCAAGTTACCTTCACTTTATCAGAACAGATATTATCAAACACCTAAACATGCATGGTTGCCATCAAACTACTAATCAAAATATTTTTGGTTACCATTTAAATTTTAAAATAAAACATAAAAACATGCTATAAGCCATAAGTATTAGTATTATATGCTACAAATATTATCTAAACATCATAAATGTGCCGGTTCAACAGAAAATCAAATATCCACGAGGAAAAAGAACACAAGCAAGAAAACCTCAGGATAAAAAATTGGGGTAGTTATGGACCCTAAGTTGCTTAGACTTGAGACCTATAACTACTCACACCCCTATCGAAAAAGATGTGTATTGTCTCCAATGCACAAAATCAAGCAAAAATAGAATATATAGGGGTCAAAAACATACTTGGGCGCCTAAGCGCTGGTCTCGGGTTGAGTCTGGCCATCCCCCTCCTACAGGGTAATCTCCTCAGCACTCGTACTCTGTCTCGAAGGGCCAATACCCCTCAACTGATCCTCCTATCAAGCTCGTCTCATCTCTGCCTCATGCTACCACTCTCTCCAGGCATGCTAGAGTTCCCTTTCCTCTTAGCCCCTCAAAGTACATGTTTGGCCTCTAAATCCCCATCCGTCCAAGGTCTCTTCCCGAGGAAAGAGTCGGTAGGCTCATTGGGAGAAAACAAATTAAGCACTGGCACCAGAGATGTCTCCTTTGGCAATGTAACTAGTGTAGCAATTGATACTATCAAGTCAACCCTAAGCATCTGGATCTCTATCTGTAAGGCTTACAAATTTGAAGGCCGGGCCTCGGCCAATCTCTTCTGAACCCATTCCTAAAAGGCATCGATATAACCATTTACTGCAGAAACACGCTCCTAAATAGTAATAATAGTGAATCCCTAGCTCTACTCATCTAAATCTGCAATAGCTTGCCAGACCCACAGCCTAATCTACTGAATGAGCTGAGTCAGCTGAGACTTAGCATGTGATGATCTTCGTGCCATGGCCTGAATGGAAATGGCGGATATATAGACCATGGCTGGAATAAGAGTTTGTGATGTAGTGGCCTCTAGTGTGGTAGCAACTATAATGGGACCTCTCTCAATCACTGCCTCAGGTTGTAGGAATCTCTTCTCAGTAGTAGCAGCCATAGTAATGGCGACATTCTCAGAATCCTCAGGCGGTGGCGCTGAGGCAAACATATCTGGCGGAGGCGGAGGTGGAGGTTGTGCTCACTGGAGTGCCACCAGGTTCTCATCAGCCTTTATCAGGATGGGCTGCAAAGTATGTTGGGCCTCTACTAATCGGTCGAGCTGATAGCCGAGACTCTACACAGAGTCTGTAGATCAAATATGGGAATGGATGGAGGTAGCCTATTCAGTGCTGGCTCATGTATCTATTCTGCTATGAGTCAAGCCCAATCGATGTCACAGCCCGCCAAGATGTTGGCAACCAATACCGCAAGCTCTGGCTTAAGTGTATTATCTGCCAAAGTCAGCCGAATGCATGATCTAACAATGACCCACTAAAACTTAGCGGGAAAGCTGAGTGAAGTATTTACTACAGGCTCAATATGGGTGGTGACCCAAGCAGGCTTCAGACCCTGCTTTACAATATGACCGACCACCCATCTCAGAAATGAGGTCCGCTGTATTGGATCCTTCATAACCAATGAGTTCCTGGCCCACCCCAACCTATAATCAAACTTCATTATGGACCTAGAGGCATGGAACTCGGGGCCAAAAAGCATATGGTGGATTGTCTCCTCAGAAATGTCTACCCACCGACCTCTCATGTGTATCTCTATCAACTTGGGCTAAGTGAGAGATTTCTTCCCCTTGGGAAAATTACGCTGAATGGTGGCTGCATATGATGCATAGAATTGACTCACCAAAATTGGGGAGTATCATCCAAGTGACTTCGTCAGCCACATAAGCCCATATTGTACCATCGTGTCCTACAGACCTGGGACATGGCTCAGTCCATCATTAATGACCCTAGACTTCTCATAGATGGAATGGGTTAGCTTGCCTCACTCCTTGGGATATGTACCCTCCAAGAATATAGCCTCCATACCTTTGATGCACCACCGGTTAGCATGGGCATCCGGTGCTGATGAAGAAGATGGTGCAACAGAGGATTTGACATCTCTTCTGTCCTTGGAGCCCTCCTCAGAATTCAACTCCTCTCTCTAGAAGGAATCATCTGGGTAATGTTACTCCCACTCTCGTAATTACCTTCCTTTTCAGATTGGGAAGGACTATCAACCTGATCTTGAGGCTGCCCAGCCTTGGCAGTAGCTCTAGTCTGTGGTCGAGGTGCCTCTGGATCAAGCTAGGCATCAAATATCTCCAATAACCCACTCAGCTGAGGGGTCTGCACAATATCTGAAGGCTCATCATCTATAGGCTCATCCCTGAGCTTTCTCCTAAATGCCTCAATCTTTGAGTGATTTCCTTTCGAGGCTATAGTACCTAAAATATGGATATAAATGAACCATGGTTAGCCCCAAAAATCAAGAAATAAGATGCAAAAAGTAGTCTAAATCAATTATAAAAGGGCTTTACAAAAGGCCCTTTACGAGTCGTAATGAGCACTACGAATCATAAACTACTCTCATAGACCAGTGCTTCAGAACAATATTGGTCATTGGAAAAGTCTATGAGACCTAGGGCTGACTCGTAAAGTGGTTTATGAGTAGTAGACTGGGTTCATATAAAATTTAGGAAAGTAATTAAAAATCAGGCAAGGGTCTACGAGACCTATCTATGAGTCATAAAGTGATTTACAACTCGTAGAAGGTCTCATCTGATGAATACTTAGAACATAAAGTTTTTGAAATTTTCCACGAGGGATAATTACGACTCATAGATTGCTTTAGGAGCTGTAAAAGACACTTGTGAACCAAAAATCTCATTTTCTAAGTCCATCACACGAACCCCAAAGAACATTTTAAAAACTAATTCTACCAACATCGAAGCAAGTACACACGCACCCACATGATTAGCATATCACAACCAACCATAAACATGATTTAAGCAAACACAACCCCATTGAGAATGATTAATCATGAATAAACCTATGTTATCGACCCTTCATATTGGACTTATAGAACATTGTATATCCATGCTAACACCCATCAATTCATCAAGCGCAAACTGTGTAACATCATTCAGTAACAAAAAAAAATGAATAATTCAATGGGCGTAACAATTAACAATCTCAAGTCCACAATACCTAATTCTGAATTACAATTTATCAATACAATCAAGGGCAACCCTATTTCAAATTTGCAATTCAAATTCAAGCAAAAAATACATGATTAAACACCAACCCATTCATAAGCATCAAATTAAGCAAGTAATAACAAGGTAAATTAATGATTAAAATTAAACCAAGAATTTACCACAAATAGATATTGACTTGAAGAAGAGAGAGAAGGTCAATGATCAAGAAAACCCTATTTCACCGGAGTCTTGTCAAAAAATGGGTTTGAGGCTGAAATTTGATTGGAAAATAGGGGGAAAAGGGAAGGATTGGATAATTTTTTAGTCAAATAGGTCAAAAGTGGGGTCAAAATAATTTGGCCCCTCTTTTATACCTTTATCGAGTCGACCGTTAAAAAAATACTGGGCTTAGGTGTACAAAACCCCAACTATGAGTGGTGGATGGATCTATGGCTCGTATGTCATGGTTTTATAGAACCCTTAACACTTAGCACAATTTCCGAACCTTACCTGAGATCTATGAACCCCATGTACAACTCATAGATTGATCTACGAGTCATAAAGTTGGCTCATAGATTTGAGTGCACAATTATATTGTTCACTAAAAATCTCTACGAGATGGGGTTATGAGTCGTAAAGTGAAATATGACTCGTAAGCCTAGTTGTAGAAACTGAACCTTATGCTTTTCTCAGCCAATTTACTGACTTACTCTTGTACGTGCATACACTTCATGAAATACACAATTACCCAAAATGCAACCAACTCATTGTCAAGAATAGCAATCAAAACACAACAAGATAACTAACTATGAATCAAAAAACTGAAAAATAAACATATAACTATGCAATAACATCAAAAATCTTGGGTTGCCTCCCAAGTAGCACCTCATTTATTATCGCGGCATGACGTAGGCATCTTAAGTACTCAGCTTTCCTTAAGATTTGGTACACCCTTATCACCAAACTTTACTTTCTTGGTGCTTTCTATCATGCCTCTTTGAATCTGATCTAGTTGCATTGGTACAAGTTTGAACTGACGATTGAGTTGTTGAATTACCATAGAATATTGGTCAACTTTAAGGTTTATTTTGGCAAAGTTGGACTTGACCTCCATTAGTGTCTCTTCTTGAACATTTGCCCTCTTTAATAACTTGTCAAACATCCCCTTAATTCTCAAATTTCTATCTCCTATATCATGATTGTGTGGGGGTGCAATTGCTTGTTCAAAACTCATGCCAATAGTATTTGCACAATCCATTAGATGGCTATTCCTTGGCTTCCACACATGGTTGGATTTAACTACCAAATTCATATGCTCCAAAATCTCTACAAACAGTTACTCAAAATACAAACCTCCCAAGAGGGCATCAACACATACTTGACTATTAGCATCTAAAGCTCGATAGAAATTCTCCACCAGGACATCTCCTAGGAATCTCATGGTCCGGTGCATTTCTCAAGCATCTATTAAATCACTCTCATGTATCAAGGATTGAATCACCAGGGAATTGCTTGAAGTGATTGATCTGGTCCTCCACTTTAAGCCTATTCAATTTGATGAAGAACCTTTCTAAGAAGGCCCTCTGCAATTCTATCCAACAGGTGATTAAACCTTGTGGAAGCTTAGATAGCCATAATGCATCTTTTCCTGTGAGAGAAAATGGGAAGACATGAAGTCCACAACATCCATAGATAGATTCTATGTCCCCATCACACTCTTACAAATAAATGTAACATTGTGCAAGTGGCTATATGGATCCTCTGATGGTAATCCTACAAATAGCCCACAGTTTTGCAGCATCTAAAGTAACCCACTAGAGATATGAACTTTGTGTTTGGCGGTAGTAGTAGCAACACAATAGCTCCTGTCACATCCATAGCCATAGGATTCAACCTATACTGATTCCACTTGTAAGAATTGTCATTGAAATCCCTAGGCTGTGGAATATTCTACAAAGGAGGTGGATTTTCATTCCCATCATCATCATTGTTGTTCTGATTCAAAGCTACATTGGCTATGTTATTGGCATTTTCTTGGGCTATTTTTCTCGTAATTCTTTGGATCTCTGGATCAAATGGAGTTAAGGGATTTCCTTGACTACTAGTGTTGGGCATACACTAGTAGTATACCCCAAAAACAAACAAAGATAAAAATAAAAGTAAAATACAATAAAATTGAGGATTAACACTCGAATTACAATTACTAGTGAATTCAACTAAGTCTAGCCGTATTCCCCGATAACGATGCAATAATCTTTGATTATACCCAAATTACACCCTTCTTTGGGAGGATAAAACAGTCATCAAATATAAAACCTAACCAAAGTTAGGGTCAAACTCACAGGGAATACAGAGACTCATAACAAATTCACCAATAAGTAATTTAAGTAATTAACAACTCAATTCCCCAAAAGAGGGTTTTGTAATAATCGATAAGAAATTAAACTAAACTAACTATAATAGAAGAGAATTAATAATAAAGAGCAACTTGGGTATTGTGTTCCCCATGATTCACCAACTCAATAACACCGGATAACCCAATTCTTGACTAGAGTTGTGACACCCGATAATTTTATCCTTATATGTACCTATGATTCAAGCCTCATTCCTATATGTGGAAAGTTTTTTAGAGTTATAAGAGATCTCTAGTACTTAGACGAGTTCAAGACTTTATTATAAATTAAGGTTTTTGGTGTTGGATTATACAAGGGTCACCTTTAAATGATCATAAAATGACCCATAAAATACCAAATAAAATCCCTTTGAATTAGCTTTCCAATGCAACTAGTTTCACTTTATTCTGAGTTCAGAGTCAAATGTTATGAGCATTTTACTGAAGACTGCCAGTGCAGAGTTGCACTACGAAACCTGTGTTACAAGTCATAGGTCGGGGTATGAGTCGTAGTGTGGGCTCATAACAACTTCCAGAAACTCTGAAATCATGCTAAAGGGTTACGATAGGGGTCCTACGAGTCATAGTACAGTGTACGGGTCATAATGGGGCCCATAACGGGATTTTGATAGCTTTTGAGAAAGGTTCTTTTCATCAATTCCCATTTATTCCTTTCAACCCTCAGCCATTTTGGGACAAAATATAAGTCCTAAAAGAGATCTTTAGCCTCATTCTTCTTCTATTTTCACCTAGGGTTTTCTTGAGCAAGGAGAGGAGAAAGGAGAAAGAGTAAGGTTCTTGATTTCACCACAAGAATCCATTGAGGTTTGATTATTCCTTCAATTCCCAGGTATGTAAGGCTCACTAAAGTATGATATCTTATTCCTCACATGCCTGTTACACTTCTTGAGTCAAAGTTTGGTAAAAGAGTTGATATTTGAGAAATCATATTATCTAAATATTGAGATTATGTACTTATTGTGAATCTCTTGATGTTTTATGAAGTTTTATCGCATCATATACTTTCAATATGGTATTGAGTTATAGTTTTATACTTGATAGCAATAATTTTAAATTTTCATGATTTGTGAGAAAATCTATGCATATGTTGGGTTGAGATTGAGCTTGAAGATTTGAGTAGAGCATTAGAGTTGAGTATCTTGAGTTGAGCAAATTGAGTATGAAAAGTATGTTGCATTGAGTCATATAAGCTACCACACATGAAAATCTTGCTTGCATTACCTGATAATTCAATTTAAGTGAGTCTAAATTACCGTTATTTAAGTTGAGTCGAGTTTGATGGAGTACATTGCATGAATTGTTGATTTTGACTTGAGTTGACTGTTTGCATTGATGAGATGAGGTAATAAATACTTGAGGTTAAGATTTGAGTTGATTGATTGAGCATTGAGGATTGAGTTGACTGATGATGTTGAGCATATTTTAGTCTTGAGAGGAGTATTGAGCATCGAGTTGGGTGATTGAGGAGCACCCCAGAACTACGTTGCCAGCGTAGGATAGTCGATTCAACATAATACTGGCTACTTTTATCCCGTAAGTAGACACCCCCTTACAGATCCATGAGGGAGAGTTGATGTGTCCTTTTCCGTGGCATGTTAAGGACGGGTGAGGCAATGCTATATTCATTGTCCATCATCTAATTATAGGTAGTGGGAGGTATGTCATTTAAAAGAAACTACCAAGCAATATTGAATGAGCATGATATTTCAAAATGATTTTATTTATCATATACATATTTTTAAAGCATGATTTACTTCAAACGTGCATACATTTAGTTGAGCATGAGTTGTTGAGTTAAGATCAATAAGTTGAGCCTTATTTTCTTGAGCTATTTTACATACCAGTATATTCTATGTGCTGACGTCCATTGTGGGCCTGCATCATTTTATGATGCAAATACAGGAGATAGAGGATTTCAGCCCCTGCACCATTGAAGTCTATATCGGTATATTCCAGAGTTAGTGAGCCCTCCTTGCATTCTGGAGGAGCCTTTTTATCTTCTTACTGTCATGAAGTATCATTTATTTTCTTTGAGTTGAGATGTTCATAGCCAGTCGTGGCACCATCTAGATTGTTGAGTAGAGACTTCATAGACATTGAGTAGAGGATTGTCGAGTATTATGTATTCCAAATTTATACATTTGAAACCATGAGTTATTTGATGTTATGTACATATATGTATATTTATTCACATGATATCCTTTTAATTGAATACTATTCTTCTGCTATCAAGTTGATTTGATGATGAGGTCCAGTGGTTCACTCGGGGTTTTGCAATACTCTTTGAGTATCAGCCACGCCAAGGGTACCCTCCCGGGTGGTGACAAGAGTATAGCATGCAAAACAGTAATTTAAGTTCACCAAGTCCTTTGGTCAAAGGTGAGAGGAAATTTCACTATGCGACTTGGCCTATCTCCATAATGTGCAATACTAACTATTACCTATAGTCCCAGTAAACCTCCCCTTGGTTTAATTCGGTTGATTAGACGAGAACACATCATCGAATCTTGTTAATCAATATCTTTTCCTATTCATTACTACCTTGATCGGGAAAGTAACACGAGGCAAGTTCTAATGTTGGCTACCACTAGAAAACATGCAAAACAAAGAGAATTGATTAATACATGCAAATACCCATTCCAAGAATTGCAAATTACCTAGGTTTATTTGGTTAGATCTTCATGGTTCCTACAACCCCAAGTTATGGATTTAGCTACTCATGTTATGGTTAGATGAAGAAATTATGAATTGAGAAAACATAATTAAATACTTACCCAATTGAATTTAGAATCAAGTAAATCCAAAATTGATTGAGAATCAGAAGATTTGAAGATCAAAATTAATTCACAAGTGTCTTCTCTCAATTTTCTCTCTAAGTGTTGTATTCTAACCCTAATTACAATAAAACTGATGGCTCCCCTGAAAAATGACCTAAAATACTATTTATAGTAATTATAATCAAGTCCTTAATAAAATAGAAAAACTAGTCAACGGACTCCACGAAACCTATTTAGGACTCGTAGAGGCTTCTATGAGTTATAATCAGGGTCTCGTAATTAGCTCTTGGAATATTGGATTTCAATTCTACGACCCATCTTCACGACTCGTAAAATGATTTACAACTCGCACTTCAGACTCATAGGCTTCAACTGCTTGAAATCATCCCTCTCTGGAAATCTTCATAAAACCTATCTATACAGCTCCTCGAATGCTCTACCGCTTGTATAAAGGTATCATGGACTTGAGCTTTAGATCTCAACCTTCACTGAAACTTGTCATGAAACTACCTCTATAACTCGTAGATTGCTCTACGACCGTAGAGGGTCTCTTAAATCACCAAAAACTAGAAACTCTACAATTTTGCCCCAAAGTCATGCCAACCTACTTTCCTACAACACTAAACACAAAAACACATAAAATCCAGTAAATATCGCATTGAAAACATACAAAATTCTAAGTTTTAGGCATCAAAAGTGTTGTATTTTAATAGCACATCAATAGTCATAGATGTTATTCATATTCCCACCTTTCAACAGAATCAGATTAAATTTCTGCATCATTTTGGACTTTCTAAGTTAAGAAATTTTAGAGGATTTACAGGGCAAGACAAAGAGAATTGATCCTATTTATGAAGGAAATTCAAGAAAAAGGAAAGATTTATTAATTATTTCTTAAAATTTTTCCTTATATATTTTAGGAAACTCATAATCCTTATTGGTTCAAAATGTCGTTGTCCTAATATATTTTGTAAAGAATATATTGTCATTCTAAGATTGAAAACAATCTTCTTCTTATGGGTTCTGGACTATTTGAGATCTATATATAAGGGGTATTGTTGGGATTATATAGGACGTAAAAAATTCATAGTGTAGCCAAAAGGGCTTGAAAACATTGTAAACTTCTTCTTTTTCTTTCATAGTGGAAAACTTTTTCTATTTTTGCTTCGAGGGTTAGGCCTAGCCGAACCTCGTTAATACTTGATTTTTTCTCTCTATTTTCTTTGTTTATAATTGTGTGCTAGTTAATTCATAATATTTCCACAACATATTTCTTTTTCAAATTTAGGTGAGTGACTCAAATAACAAGTTTCAAAATATATTAGTAATATTGATTATTGTTGAACAGGGCATGGAAATATATTTTCAAAAATCATACATATTTGTTAACAAGCTCACTAATCCATATATCTCCCTTTTGTGATTGAACAGACAAATCAACCTAGTGGCATGTCACAATCCAAAATTTGGATGTGATGACACTCACCTAACACACCAAGGCTAGTCGATCCAAAACTGAAATGACCCCAAAAAGCGCCTAAAAATGTGCCTCGAAAGTGCTCAGAGTCTTGTTTTCCATATATCTAAAAATTTGTTTGTTATTTTAAAAATCTGACTTCATATTCTTGTTCAGTGGGTCCAAATTAGGGGGGACAAAGGTCTAACCTCGATTTTAAAGCAAAGGAATCAATTTATGAAATTTGCACTTGGTGCAATTTCTAGTGAGGGTCTGCGACCTCTCCGCGATGTGAAGAGGTCTAAATTCTACACCGTTTTTCTTAGTCCTTCCAACTTTTTCTAAGTGTTGGGCCTAAGTTTTCCAAACTTGTTTTTACCTATACTTAGCCTTATTTTACCCTCATATAACCCTAAACATTCCTCAATACTCACCAAAACACTTAACCAAATATTTGCTCCTAAATTCAAGTCCCAAACGCAAAACCAATCTTAAGAATTTCATCAAGGATCTCACTCGCTTCAAGTCTCCATTTCCAATCTTCTCAAGGGTTCTCCAAAGTCCAGGTATGTGATGATGAACCATTGAATCCTTCCACCCATGGTGCCTAAATCCTTTTTTTACTAATATTGAATGATTTAAAGTAGATTTTACATGTGGGTGTTGTATATTGAGAAATTTACTATATTGCCTAAACCCTCTTTTTACTAATATTGCATGATTTAAAGTGGATTTTACATGTGGTCTTGTATATTGAGAAATTTTCTGCACAATGATTTATGTTTTTGAAAGTATGGTTGTTTTAGCATGTTTTAAGCTCTAGATCTTGGATCTAATGTTGGATTTGATGAGGGTCTTGATGTAAATGTCTTGGGGGTGTTCCAAGGTGTTGATTGATGGTTTTACAATAGATTTTCTTGCATGATTTCTTCTCTAAATTGCATGGTCTTTAACCCCATTACACACCCCCAAGGAAAGGTGTTGATTGATGGTTTTACAACAGATTTTCTTGCATAATGTCATCTCTAAATTGCAGGGTCTTTTAACCCCATTACACACCCCCAAGGTGTTTGATAAAATGTCCGGATGTGATTTCTTGAGGAGTTGAAGGTCCAAAGCATGAGATATGATATGATTTATGTTATGATGATGAAATGAGCTTATATTCATGATGAATTCTATATAAAGTTTTGCATTAGACCATGCCCAATCCGGGGGGTCTAAGAGCCCGGATAATCGAGATAAGGGTTTGTACCCACTAACCGAGGGAAGGGTTAGTACTTCTCCACCTAGTGATGGGGCGGCATCATCACTAACCAAGTTGGGGGTTTATACTCATCAACCGAGGGAAGGGTTAGTACTTCTCCACCTAGTGATGGGGCGGCATCATCACTAACCAAGTTGGGGGTTTATACTCATCAACCGAGGGAAGGGTTAGTACTTCTCTACCTAGGTGCGTACTTCTCCACCTACTGATGGGGAGACATCATCACTAACCTAGATGGGGGTTTATACTCATCAACCAATATGAGGGTTCGTACTCATCCATCTAGGTGATGGGGTGGCATTATCACCAATCGAGTGAAGGGTTAGTACTTCACCACCTAAGTGATGGGGCGGTATCATCAATAACCTCAAGGGGTTTATACCTTGGAAATATAGCTTGGTCTATTCTTCACATATGATACCTTATATGAGCATAAGTTATTTAAGCATGCTTTACGTTAGCACTAATCCTACATGTCATCTTGTTATGATATGTTTATTGCCTATTGTTATTCATTTTGATTTTGACGTCTATTCCTTGTTGCATTGCATCCCACATACTCAGTACATTCAAACATACTAACGCATACTCTTGCCTACATGATATCATCATGTAGGAACCGGTGCCTAAGTTAATCATTCTCCCCATCCACGTGGCTAAGCGGTGCTATTTCAAGCTAGTGGGTGAGTCCTCTTTATCGGGGACCTTGGTCTATGCTTTCCTTTTCTTGCTTTGTATTGAGATAATCTATCTTATGTTCTATTTTGACTATGAGAGTGAGCCTGGTTACTTTGTCTTGGCCCCCGCTCTATCTATGTATTTAGAGATGCTTGTTGGACAAGTTATGTATCTATGGTATAAGCTTTGACTCCTTGTCTCTTAATGAAGTTATTTTGCAAGCTATCCCTTAGCCCCTTTGCCCTTAATATTATTCTATGTATTTTACATGCTTCCGTGAATAGTGATGTGTAATGATAAGTTAAGAGGCTAGATTAGGGTTCCTTCGGGTTTCCCATTCGCAGTGTCACATCTAGGCCCTAGGCTTGGGTCATGCAAAAAATGTAAATAACCCATTAGCATACAAAAGTAGAAGGTAAAATAGTTTAATATCATATGAAAGCATAGGAAACCAAAAGCTACAACCATCCCAGAACTGGTGTCATATGTACAAGCCTCTAAATGTGGAATACTCAATAGAATACAAGTCTTAATGTCTAGTTCTCAAATAGAACAAAACATAAAATGGAATCCTAGAAGGCCTACTGATGATATAAGCAGCTATCTCTCAAGTGATCTAAATGCTCGATCCTATAAGTCAAAAAGCTAGTAAAAAGGACCGGGCTCACAACCTATAAAAATGTAGCAAGCGTGAGCACCAAACAACAAGGTACTCAACAAATGAAAACTAACTTAAAGTAAAGCAATAAAGAACACAAGTACTCCTGTCCTCCCAACCACAGACCGCCGAGCTACACACCTGCACTCAAGAAAGTCCCAGCATGACATAATATACAAGGACACATAGATATGTATGTACGCATCACATAGCATAACATCCTAAAATATACAACTGATACTCAAGTAAAATAGTATAGTAGATCCTTAATGTCATAAACATTTTAGATTATTCATCATTTATATGCGTTACATATAATAACATCAAAGAAAGAATGATGTGAGAGGGAGTAGATGCCATGAAATGTAAATAATGTGAAGCAATGTTAGATAATCGTGATGCACGTCTATCCTACGGTACACATCTACTGATAAACTCAGGCTAGAACCCATGGGGGCCACGCAAGGACTATGTGTCTATGAATATTACCGATAATGACCTCGATCAATGCTCACCCATTCAGAAGCAACCTCGGACACATCATCAGCTAACATATTACCTCAGTTTGCCAGTAGAAACCTTGGTTAATCATCGTCCGATAGAGACCTCGATCGCCAATCCATAAGTTACTTTACTCATCTCTTGGTCGTAGTTATCATAAGTATCAATGCATAAATAATAGTCAATGCAATGTACAAAATCTCAGTCTCATCATAGTTTCAATATCATCATGATCTCCATATCACCATTGTTTTAATATCATTGAGATCTCAATATAATCATAGTTTCAATATAAGTACCACCTCGGTATCAATGCCAAATAGTTAACAACATGAAACACAAATCCATAAGTAATTCACAAGTAAAGACTTCAGAATAGGAACAAGTACTTAATCCAAAATCTCATGATCAAAGCCTATGAGTATACAATTCTACATCAAAACACTCAATTTCACACACAAAAAAGCATACAAGGTTCAATCATACTTAACAAAAGGCTAGAAGTCCACTTGCCTTGGAAAAAGTCCCAAATCAAGTCAAATCCATGGCTTTTCGTTTCCTTAGTAATCCAAATCACCATAATCTATTCAAATATAGCATCACAATCACATAATAAATCTACTAAAATCAATCAATTTGAATGAAAAGGAAAAAATAATTAAAAAAAGTCTCATACCATAAAAAGTGCCTGGAATTTGAAATTTAATACATGAAAATGTTCTCTAAGTAATAAGGATTCCAACAGTGAAAACTATTTCGAAAATGGGGTTAAAATGAGATCAAAATCATTAATTTCGCATTAGAAGTTTATATCCAAAAAATCTTCAATTTCTACCATTAAAAATCCCAAATTCAAAGTTAGAAACATAATTTAATCAATGAAAATTGAAGTAGGTTAGGAAATAGTTATCTTATAGATTTTCCTTGAAAAAACTTAAGAATCTCTAAAAAGAACGAAGCTTGAAATGTTAAAAATGGTGGAAAATAATAAAACCAGTCACTTTAAAAGAGTTCACTGTTCAGACATAATTAACTCTCCGCGGATGTAGATACTCACGAACGGGGAGATCACGTGGAAGTTACCTTCCGCGAACGTAGGGACCACATTTGCGAACACGGAGATTAAGGTCTTCACTATTTCGCGAATGCAGACCCCTTATTTGCGAAGGTCGAGGTCTAATTTCTTGACATTGGTAAATGCGGAGAGAAGGGCACAAATGAGGAGAACAAATTAGTTTGCACAGATACAACAAAACACAACACAGAAAAATCACAACATGGACCCTCAAAATTCATCCGGAACCTTGTGAACACAAATCCAACATTTATTCCTACCAGAAACGACGTTTTGGACTCAATGGAACCATCAGAATTTGATTCCGAGGTCTCTTCGACCTGGAACCCGAGAATGATCATTCAAACTAGTTTAGGACTCAAATACTCAAAATAACCTCATGAACTCTAAAAATTATAATACCATTTCTAGCGTTAGTTTCATCATCCGAAACCATTGGAATTGTTGAAATTTTGATTTGAGCTTTTGAACTCTAAATGTTGACCAAAGTCAAACTATAATTCAAAATCAACTAAAAATGCAACTCTGGGTCTAACTTCTCCGTTCTAACTCTAAATTCAGTTCTGTAAGATCTCCCAGACCAGATTTGGCATTCTGGAGTTTACCCTAGAAAAAGAACTAGTTGATGTTTATTAAATTTGAGATGAGTATTCACAAAATCAGGGCTAGATATGAGTCAACGCCATGATTTAGAAATAGGGGCTTTCTATTTTGTCCAAAACCAAAGCAGTCCCAACAAAATCCATTAAGGAGGACTTATAGTTTGATTGGGACACAGTTATTTATAAGTCTTGAATTTAACTTTAGTAAAAATGGATGTGCAAAACATAAAAAATCATAATTTGTACAGAATTAAATATTCCAAATATAAAGGGATTGCAACACAATCTTGAATTTTATATTTGTTAAAAGTACACGTTGAAACCCTATCCTAATTTGCAAAGAAGAAGATATTCCAAGTCTAAAGGAATTGGGAAGTGTCCCCTATACTATTTATATCTTACCTCATTATTCGTACAAGTTTAAAGTATTTGCAAGTATCTCCTGAAATTTTTTGGATATTTGTTCCTAAAATTCTTCATTCTTTTTTTTGAAACAGATCGTCATTATCCACATTATTATGTGTACTATTTCTGTGGTTGGGTATAAGCAGTGTTACTGCCATTGCTCTGGCTCCGGCTCTGGCTCTAACCACTTCTTGCATTAAGGTGGATGGTTGTGCATTAGATTTGATCACTTTCATTTTCAAATGTAAAATTTCATTATCCACATAGTGTTGTCGAGGACTTTTAACAACTTCAGATGATTGCTTTTATAGAGAGTTCATGCACTCCATAAGAGTACTTTTTTCCTAGACAAAGTAAGAAACTATCGTAGTCATGCCGTTAATAATGCGGCTCCATCGCCATCTTTGATTTCACTACCACATACAGCCCTAGCCCCAGCTCCAACGCCTTCTTGCATCAAGGTGATGGTTTGTGCAATAGATTTGATCACCTCCATTTTCGAGCGCAAAATTTCATTATCCACACAATGATACCAACAACTTTCAGTAATTTTAGACAATTGCTTTTACAACGAATTCACGCACTCCAAGAGGGTACCATTTTCCTTGGCAAAGTGAGGAACTATTGTCGTCATCATCATTAGGATAATGCAACTTTTTTCCTCTTTCTTTTTTTGGGTCGGTTAGCTTATTTAATATAGGATTCTTTTTTTTTTGTATAAGGACACCTGGAAATAGAATCTTTATATAGGATTTTACCCCTTAATATGTGTTAAAAAGGGGTGTGGTAGTTAAATACTTTCAATTAATTTCTTTATTAAGTTCAGTTAGATCTTCATCTCTATTTTACACTTTAATTATTATTCTCTTCGTGCATATTTATTTTTTCATGTTTGACTTGACACGCTCCTTACAAATCATTTGCTATATCACTCATAGACTATTGATAATGTTAGCTATAGAGCACAAACTTTTACTTATTCGCGATATGGTAGACATAGAAGTCAACTATGCCTTGTTCCGGACAAAGTTGAGGGCGATTATATGTATCTCCAATAATTATTCCTTTCTTTTTGACCCCCAACAGATTTATTAATATGAAAACTTAACAAGACATTTTTCACTATTTATCAACCTGCCACAGTCGTACAATCTAGAACAAGACTTTGTCGGCTTAATTGTTTATCTTTTTTTATAAAAAAACTAAAAATCAAATTCCTAAAAACTTTTGATCTGATGCACTACTTTCTGATAGAATGCAGACCCCTCTGATGCACTACTTTCTGATAGTTTATAGGATTCTATGCATTAATATGACAAACATTTTGGCATGGATTGATCTTTAAAAGATGGTGATTGACAAACATTACATCGGTAGCAGCATCTGACTATATTGATAAGGACACATTGAATTATTGTTTAAAGGATGGAGGAGATTTATGGGTATGCATTTGATTTGTTAAGTGAATATTTTGATGATCAACAAACTGATTTGGGGACCAGGTTGATGATCAGGTAGAAGTGTAGAAGTGTTGTGGGATACAGTTGTTAAAGCTATTTTGGTAGGTGAAAAAGTTGGTTTGGTTGGTGAAATATCACTCTCATTTGTACAAAATGACCAATGGTCCATGTGATACCTCTATTATAGTATGAAAGGAGCTTGTCCAATGAAAAAACACAACTTTTGGAAAAATCAGAAAGTGAATATTCATATTGCTCCAAAAGTTCTCTCTTGGCTTCTATAGAGAAGACTCAGCATCTGCGTTTGAGGGACCTGATAGGCGCTGTCTATAGTTTCCTTTTATGTATGTTGTTATGTTGTGCAATAGCTTGTAAGATCACTCTTAATCTGTAAAGAAATGTGATCAGTACTTTTATTACTTTCTTAAGAGTTGAGAAACCTTGTTGGCTGGTAGCCTTAAGGTATAGTTGTGCTATAGTCTAATTTCATCAAGGTGGTGAGAGCATAGACTAGTTGTTTAGGTTGCTGCTCATAGCTTGTAACTGGGGTTGCAAGTGAAAATGGTGAGGAAGTGAGGGAAATAAACCGTGTGTATTGTATTTCTTTACTTTGTTCATTTATTTAGTGGATTTGGTTTTGGGAAATCTATAGAGACAGGTCATGGTTGTTCTTCCCTTGAGCAAGAAGGTTTTCCACATTAAATCCTTGCATTTTATTCCTTGCTAATTGTCTTCTTTTAGTTTATGATTTTATTACTTTGAGGGACCTGGTACCTCACTGTAGTGGCAGACGCATATTTACTCATCAAGTGGTATCAGAGCGGGGATCTCTAAATAGTTCATACCTAGACATTTTCTACAAATATGGCTGCTCCACTCAGTCTAGAAGAAGGACAATCATCCATCAGACCCCTGAGATTTAATGGACAATTTTATGGTTGGTGGAAAGATCGTATGCATGATTTCCTTATGGCTAAGGATAGTGAGTTATGGGACATCGTTCTTGATGGACCATACATCCCTACTGCCGAAGTGAAGGAAGGGGAGATGACCAGGTTGGTTCCCAAAACCAGGCACTAATACTCTTAGGCAGACCATAGAAAGATAGAAAAGAACTATAGAGCTAAGAAGCTGATAGTGTATGGTATTAGAGCTGAGGAATACAATAGGATTTCAGCTTGTGAATCTCCAAAGGAAATATGGGATTGCCTAAAAAATGCTCATGAAGGAACTGAGCAGGCAAAGGAATCAAAAGTGGAAATGCTCACTTCTCCGTATGAAGATTTTATCATGATAGAAGGAGAATCCCTACATGATATGCAAACCAGGTTCTCAACTACAACCAACGAGTTAAAATGTTTGGGTGAACCTATAAGTCAGAGCAAGCAAGTGAGAAAAATTCTCAGGGTTCTTCCAAAATCTTGGGAAAGCAAGATGGATGCCATTACAGAAGCTAATGACTTGAAAAAGTTGACAACAAATGTCCTCATTGGCAATCTTCAAACCCATAAGTTGAACAAGCAACATGATTTTGCCAAATGAGAAGGAAATAAGGACAAAACTTTGGCACTGAAATCAACTCACAGTGATGATGAAATTGATGGTGTAGATATGGCCTATCTTACCAAGAGATTTAAGAAGATAATCAAGAAAAATCATGGCTTTACAAGGAAAGGACATGTGGGTAGATCTCAGGGTAATGCTGAACTAAGTCATGGATGTGGGAAGCCAAGACACTTCCTCAGAGAATGTCCTTATGAAGAGGGTGATTACAAAGATGGCTCAAATTTTGCGAAAGACAAAAGGAGGGACCAGGTTCCTAAAAAATTCAGAAGAAAGGTTGTGGCAGATCAGATTGTGATAAAGGCTCTGGGGGTCAGGGATAATTCCTCCAGTGGCTCTGATGATGAAAAACAACTTGAGGAATCATCCATGTTTGCTATGAAGGATGATGATGAGATCTATAATAGTTTGTTTACTTTTGTGGCTCACTCAGGTGATAAAGAAAATAACGAGGAATAGGTAACACTGCTAGACTTAAAAGATAACTTAGATCTTTATTCTACCAAAAAGTTGAAAAAGCTTGCATGTGTTCTCATTGATTCTATTTGTGAGTTAACTGCTGAAACAGATTTGTTAAACAATAGTGTTGATGTCTCACAAGAAGAAAAAGTTGTGTTAACTAATCACGTGGCTGACTTGGAAGTGAAAATTTTGGTTTTAGAAGATGAGAAAAATGAGCTTTTGAACCTGATGGAAAATGAGTCTAGATCAAATGTTAAACTAAAGGGAAAAATCAGTGAAATTGAACTTATCATAGAGAAAAAGTTGAAAGACTCTGAGTTGAAGTTGATGCTTGCCTTAGAAATGAATATTATTCTGAAAAAGGACATGGTCAAGGTTAAAGAAGACCTGAACAAGTATTTTAAATGGACTACCTCATCAAAGCTGTTAGGGAATATGTCCAATAATAAGGGACCTGAAAAGAGGGGTCTGGGATATGTGAACAAAATTGACCCCCATATAATCCCCACAATAAATATGTTTCTGTTGGGGTATATGTCCAATAATAAAGGACCTAAAAAGAGGGGTCTGAGATATGTGAACAAAATTGACCCCCCTATAATCCCCATAGTAAATATGTTTCTATTGCTGACAACTTGTTATGCTTACATTGTGGTAGAAATGGTCATCTGAAGGGCAACTATGAAGTTCTTAAAAGAACTCTGAAAAGGCAGCAGTCTGATTACTCCAAAAGAAAAAGTGTGAATGAGGGACCAGGTCCTAAGTCAAAACTGAGTAACAAACCCTTGCCTAGTTGGACTAGAAAATTTGTGATTAAACATCTGTCTCATTATTGGGAACTCAAACTGAAGTGGAATCCCATAACTAACAAGTGAACATGTGCAGGAGCAAAAGCACTCTGAGTCCCTATAACAGTGATATCCTCCTTCTTTTTGGCTAAAATTCCTATGTAGGTATCTGAGTAATTATTCACAATTAAGTTGAATTCTTAAATGTATATTGTAGGTTTGCAAACTTGGTAGTCTCATAGGATTTGAAGATATTATCTTGAAGGAAACTCATTCAAGTAGCTGCTCATCAGGGACCTGGTTCCCAACGAGGTCAGCATTCCTTGTATAGCATTGAAGTGTATTTGCTATGCTTGAATGCTAACTTTAATGAAATGATAACTTGTTTTTGTTTTTCTTACAGTGTTCATTATCTTGATTTTCTATGTTTTTGGTCATGTTTGCTATCTTAAGTACCCGGAATTCCTTCATTGTGGGTATTATCTCAGTTTACTATTTAGGTTTTTAATGATGCTAAAAAGGCGAAGATAGCTTAATAGGCAATGGGGTGCATACATTCAGGGGGAACATGTTTGAAATTGGTTATCAAAGGAAAGATAACTTAATAAGGGCATTCAGGGGGAATAGGTTGTCAAGGGGATCTGATTTATGCATAAATAAGATCACAATTTATCATCATCAAAAAGGGGGAAAATGTTAAGTGAATGTTTTGATGATCAACAAACTGACTCGGGGACCAACTTGATGATCAGGTAGAAGTGCAGAAGTGTGTGTGGGATACAGTTGTTAAAGCTATTTTGGTAGGTGAAAAAGCTAGTTTGGTTGGTGAAATGTTACCTTCATTTGTACTAAATGACCAATGGTCCATGTAATGCCTCTATTGTAGTATAAAAGGAGCTTGTCCAATGAAGAAACACAACTTTTGGAAAAATCAGAAAGTGAATATTCATATTGCTCTAAAAGTTCTCTCTTGGCTCCTATAGAGAAGACTCAGCATCTGCGTTCGAGGAACCTGATAGAAGTTATCTATAGTTTCATTTTATATGTGTTGTTGTGTTGTGCTATAGCTTGTAAGATCACTCCTAATCTATAAAGGAATGTGATCAGTGTTTATATTACTTTCTTAAGATTTGAGAAACCTTGTTGGCTGGGTGTAGCTTTAAGGTGTAGTGGTGTCGTAGTCTAACTTCACTCAAGGTGGTGAGATTGTAGCCTAGTTGTTTGGGTTGTTGCTCATAGCTTGTAATTGGGGTTGCAAGTGGAAATGGTGAGGAAGTGAGGGAAATAAACTTTGTGCATTGTATTTCTTTACTTTGCTCATTCATTTAGCGAATTTGATTTTGGGAAATCCTATAGAGACAGGTCGTGGTTGTTCCTCCCTTGAGCAAGGAGTTTTTTTACGTTAAATCCTTATGTTTTATTCCTTGCTGATTGTCTTCTTTTAGTTTTTTATTTTATTGCTTTGAGGGACATGGTACCTCACTGTAGTGGCAGACGCATATGTACTCAACATGATTCAATAACTTTTTGGCATAAGTTTGGAAAGTCTGGTAAATGATGGTGATTGATTTCTACAGAGTT
Source organism: Solanum virginianum (assembly GCA_000787875.1). Classification (NCBI taxonomy): domain Eukaryota; kingdom Viridiplantae; phylum Streptophyta; class Magnoliopsida; order Solanales; family Solanaceae; genus Solanum; species Solanum virginianum. The sequence goes on from DF359771.1 coordinate 108,468, forward strand.
TGAAGTCTATGCAGTTAGTAAAAACATTTGAGAGACGATGTGAATGAGATATACTTTGAGCACCGGGACCCTTATTTTAAAATGGACTATGGGGATACATCAAGTCAAGCAACCATTGAAGATAATGACAAAGAATCGAGCATTTATGGGTTGGATGCTCGGATTACTACAGATTCATCTGACAATGATTATAGTGACCCAGGCAAAGATCTTGTGGTTTGAAGGGAACTAGCCATTGGTTTGGATGTGAGAGAGGGTGGTAATCACTGAGTTGTCGAGTTTCTCGAGAGCTATGGCAGATGTAAGTAAGGTGTTTAGATGGACTTAAAACAAAAACACAACTCATCAGCGTTACTCGCGAAACATAAGTGTTACCGATGGTTGGATAATTAGATCACTAATTAGATGTGGAGCATTTGCCATTTTGTTTGTTAAAGGTGCCTCATGAATAATTCACCAAAGGTATGGCTCGAGCACTACCACAATCCAAGGGTATACCATGGAAACTGAACGAGACATCATAATTCTCAATCATCTTCTTTAGCTTTCCTCGCAATCACAGTTGTTGATTGGATCTTTCAATTGGATCTTCATCTCTATACTTTTAATTAAATTCCTTATTAATTAGTTCAATTGGATTTTCATCTCTCTTTTACTATTTAAATAGTATTACTTTCTCTATGCATCCTTGTTTGTGCATTTTGACTTGGCACACTCCTTATAAATTATTCCTGTGTCTATTTATTTATCCATTTTGATTTGACACTCCTTATAAATTATTTAAGAGCAAATTACACCGAGAGAAACTAAACTTAAAAAATTACCAAAAAAAATAGCCCTTGTTGTATAGGCATGTATAGTCAGTGTATATTTGTGAATCATAATGTATTTTTGATGTATAGCTCATGTATAAGTAATATACATTGTATAGTAATGTATACTTTCTATAAATTTTGACAAATTATATTATATAGTCATGTATAGTTTTGCTGGATTTGGGCTATTTTTTATTTTTATAATTTTTTTACTTTTGTATATATATGTAATTTCCCCATTATTTAATATATCACTCGTAGTCTATTGATAATATTGGGCTATGGAACACAAACATATACTTATTCAGGTAGACGTATCAATCAACTATTCCTCGGTCTGAAACAACCTAGAATAAGACTCTGTGGATGTCAGCTATACAATATTTTTTATTAAAAAAAACTGAAAATTGAATCACAATAACTTCTGGTTTGATGCACTACTTTTAGAATAGTTGTAATATTGTATTTGCTTATTTGGACAAGCATTATATCAGTGGCAATATAGATTATATTGACTACATTAATATGGATGCGTTGAATCGATCTTCGGTAATTTAGAAACATGAAGAAGATTTTTGGGTTTGCATTTGATTCAATAACTTTTGGCATAAATGTGGAAATTTTGGTAAAAGATAGAGATCGATTCCTACATATTTTGGTCTGTGCAAAAGACGATGTGAATGAGATTTACTTTTGAGTACCTGGACTCAGGGTTGGACCTAGGGTATCACCAGGCGGTTCATCCGAATCCCATCGATGAAAAGTTTCACTGTATATATAAGATAAATTTTTTATATTTATGTATATTCATTAAATTTGAACCCTTTAAACAATAAGTGAAGTCTAGTCTAGTGGTTAGTTTCCTTAAAAATGAACTTGTGTCACCCAAATTCGAATCCAATGGAATGCATTGTTTTTTAAACTTCTCTTAGCTACCCCTTTTCATTTAATTTTGGGCCTAGGCAGAACAACCCAATATTACACTTAATATTCATTTAATTTCGAGCCGGGTAAACCAGCCCAATGCCCCAATATTTCACTTTACCTTTAAAAGAAAAGCTCCAATCCAATTTATTTTGCTAGGGATCTAACAACATATACTTTACTTTAAGTCATAGAAGAAATGTTTGACAACAAATTAAATTTCTCTTTATGATCGAACTCCAATTTAATTTTAATATTTAT
>DF359770.1:7708-24323 GCA_000787875.1 Solanum virginianum
CAAAGACGTTGAATGATGTCTACATGAGGGGGAGTCAAATACATTATATACTTTTTTTCCTTATGCATGATTTTTCCTTCCATTGGGTTTTGCTGGAACATTTGAATTAGGAGGTTATATGTACTCTTTTTCCTTCACAAAGGGGGTCAATACGAAATACGTATCGAGTATGTAAAGCAGAATATACCAACATATAAATTAGAGTATTAACTGAAGCAAAATCATAATAAAAATCCTTTACCATTTCTAAAGATTTGTCATGAATATGCATGTATTTGTGGATGTCCATGAATCTATAATTAATTAGTATATTTCTATCTTTAGGTTCATTCATGTATTTACTTAAAGTATATTTCTATTCATTTTTGGGGATGTACCTATGAGCCTATTAATAGGCCATTTCTCTTGTAATGCAACATATGAAAAAAAAATCAATTCTCTATTCTCCTTTCTCTCTACTCTCTAGCTTACTTCTCTATAGTTTTACAACAGTTTGAAATTTTTAACCTTTATTAAAAGACTCCACTTTAAGTAAAATTATCTTTTCACCATTATTTTTAATTATTATATTATTATTTAAATAATATTTAATGTTTAATATAATAAATATAATAAAAATTAAATAGAGAAAATTTACTTATTTTAATTAAATAAGAATTTTTTTCTAACTAGAATGAACTTGATCTAAAAAAAGAAAAATAAAAAACTTCCCGCAAGAAAAGATCTGATAAACCATCTCCCATAAAAATAGGCACAAAAATAAGTTTAAAAAAAGAAAAGAACATGTGTTAAAAAAGAGAGCTAAAAAAATATATAAGAAATTCATGTCAAAGAATTCACTAGATTAAAGGTAATTTAATTTTCCTTAATTATTCTCTTAATATTTCGATAATTAATTAGTTTGTCAATTTTTTTCCTTTTTTCTTTATGACTCCACTATTTCAATAAAAGTTTTTCTAATTTCACCGTGAATCTTAATTATATAATGAAAGGTTTCGTCCTAAATATGAAAAAAAAATACTATTTCCTATCCTTTTTTATTTATGACTTCTCTACTTCTATAAAAACACTTTAATTTCAACTTTTGATTCATCAATCATTAACAATCAACAATTCGCCTTATATTTTCTTATTTTACAATTGCAATCAATTTTTATCACTTTAATTGATTTATTCATCCCCTTCATCAATTTGTGCTAAGTGGTACTAAATCTTATTTTATTTTGACCTACTAGTGACACATTTTAAAGTCGTGCTGACTAGGTTCAAAGTGGACAATATCACTAACATGCTGCGACATTACAAATGGTATCAAAACCATTCAATTGTCAGTTTTATCAATGTAAGCAAGAGTTCAGCTGAGTTTAGAAAAAATTTGGTAAGATGAAAGAAACCTCAGTATTGCATCTAGGTAAATCCTATGCAGTGGAGTAAACCTCAGTGAGAATGATGAGTCTATAGAATGGTTATATGTAACAACTCATTTTAAAATAAGAAGTTTAATGTTAGGGCAAATCCCATACAGTGGATTAAACCTAATCAAGGACATTGAGTCCATAAAAAGGTTGTATGTTACAACTATCTTAAGATAAAAAGTTTTACATCAACAAAACATAGGAGAAATGCTGAGTATAATAATAAGCAGATCTTACCTATTAGTGACACGTTTTAATGTCATGTAAGCCTAGGGTCCAGTGAACAATATCACCAGTAGGTTGAACCGTTATATTGTAATCATGGATATCAAAGAGAGAATTCACACTTAACATAGACATGATTCATTTATAAATCGTCGATTCACAGAATCTAAACTCAATGAAAATCTAAAAAGAATAAAACAAAGGATGAGCTTAATGTACACTAAATATTTTTGACTCTTTAAGTAAATCAGATTCACCCCTTGAAATTAATTGAGACTAGCAAACCATTGATGGGAAAATGTTGAACAATGTTTCACATGGTGTAAATAAAAAAGAAGTTTTAGGTGATTAATTGTCAGAATATGTAAGCCATGTGGAGATGTTGGGGGATCTTGGTTTCCAACATTTAATGCACACTGGACTATTTCATGCTCAAACATGACCTGTGTAGGGGACTACAAACCTAATTATTTTACTAAATTCAAGTGCTCTTTTAACTTGTTATCAACAGCCATCAATATTGAATGGCTTAAACTCTCTCTGTATGTGTTGTCTTTTTTATATTACAAGTTTTGTTATACTAATAATTAACATGTACTAATCATTTTTCATAGTTAATTGAAGTTAGTAAGTACTTGCTTGTAGGCAACAAGACACATTATTAAATATAGTTAGTTTAAAAAGAGGAAAATCAAATTGCAGATTTTCTTGGCACAAGAATGAATGTCACAAATATGAAGAAGATGTCGTCCCTTTGTATTCAAACAGTAAATAAAGAAAATGAAATTATAAAATTAAAATATGTTTAATAATTTGATTCCACATAATTCATTGTGTGTCCTTAAGGAATTTAATTCCCTCGTTGTATTCGAGGCTTGTGGATTATTTTCTCCCAGTATAAAACAGATTTACAACTACAAAAGTAGAAGTACCTTAAATTCTTGTAATTTTCAGCGAACTCAAAGAACCAACAATAGATTCACACAGACTCAAATTTTATTTCGTAAGAAAATGTATGTAGAAGAAGAGAAAATTCAATGTATGAAAAATGTAGAAATGACCTCGATTTATAGGCAGTGTTGGTGCGAATTTACCTATCCAGAACAGGTATGATGTCTTTTGGGAACAAACATGTCTGTTCTGAAAGAACAGTTACGCGCAAAATTTAAAAATTAGTTAAACTAATTTCACATATTAATATAATTAATGAATAATCATAAATTAATTTAATTAATAAATAATAAATTAAATAATTCACAAAAGAAAATATCAGTAAAGGAAAATTTTGTTCAAAAGTTTTATCAATCAATTGTCATAGCCGAGTGAGCAACGACGACAACGGCGCGAGGGGGTCCCTCTACATGACGATTTAAGAATTAAAGGAAGTGTTTTCTAATATAAGAACAAAATTTTTCCTCTATTTTATCAATGAGAGAGAAATAACTCTTTATCTTCACATTTTCTTATTATTTCAATCTTCATTTTCCAATTCAAACTTGATACGGAAGATACGATAATTTGGAAGAATGTGTTAAAAGGAGATGAAGTTTCTTTCACCTAAGTCATGTAGCTTTTAAAAAAAATGATTTAGTGGATCTGCTAAAAAATAGAATAAAGACATGTCATTTTCATTAACTTGTACTAATAGCGTAAAATTTATTTATATTGTATGGGTATACAACTTAAATTCAAACATTTAATGTGTTGAGAATGTTATTTTTCTACTATTTGGGACAACTTTAAATGCATTCAAACGGTTGGGAATATAATTCAAATTAAAGAAGGAAAATGAAAACCTTTTTCTTTTTCCTTAGATTGTACTCATGTGGGGGCAACAAGGCTATGTCTATTAATTAAAACATTCTAATTTTCTTGGCCATAAAAAAATAATATATAATATCTAAACCTAACAAACTTCAGTTTTGTTGCAAGTGGGGTTGTTTTCTTAGTTGTTTTTGTGTCAAAAATAATAAATTAATGATTTCTAAAGTTGCTTCCTTTAATGTTTCCTCCATCATCCAAACAGATCATTTGGGGCTTTGATGCAATGTATCATAGACAAAAAAAAGGTTTAATTAATTCATTTTTGGATGTTTAAGATTATTAAGTAGACAATAAAGAGATAGGAGAAGAAACATGTCAAGTTTAATTATTTCTTTTATGTGTTATTTCATTAACAAGGTTGAACTTTTTGAGAATGTTTGTCAAGTGTGGCAGTAAATGTTTCTTTGAAGACGTGAAGGGTTCTAATTAATTAAAAGGTGATTCAATTTTTATATTAAAAGGAATATTAAGTGAACAATATTTGGAGAAAATTAAATTCAATGAATTAGGATCAAGTTGCCGTACAATTGTAGAGTACTTAGGGAGATGATCTTCCTTTGAACTAAATCTAATTAAATATTTAACTAAGTTCAATAGTTAAATAGAGATGGTGTAGTTTTAAGAATTGATTTCTGATAAATTATATTTTTTTATCATTAAAAAAAATGTAGTTTTGAGCCAAAAGGGATGAATTTGCATATAGAAAGATAAACAAAGAAAATTTTGTATCTCACTGCTAAAAAGAAACATGAACAAGCAATTGATAAATTATGTAGCTAAACAATAAAGTTTGTCACAATTAATCATATTTAGTGATGAATTAGCGATAAATTACCACAACATTTTGTTAGCTTTGAATAATTAGCCATGAGATTTATGAGCTACTTCTATCTATATTTTTTGGTAGAGAAAGAAAAGAGTTTAGTGTAGCAGTGAACCAAATTATTGTTAGAGGACTCAAACTACATATTTTTTTTTTTAATTGTTTCAATACAATGTATCTTATACATTGTGTGAGATAGCAAATCAAAGGGTTAACTAATAAACTTTTGGGTTTTTAAGATTATTAAGACAATAGGGATCTCTTGGAAATAACCTCTGACAAAAATATAAGGTAAGATTGCGTACAATAAATCTTTATGGTCGAGCCCTTCTTCGAACCTTGTGCATAGCAGAAACTTTAGTACACCAAACTTTTTTTTTTTTAAAGACTAGAGAGATCTAGAGGATAAGAAAAAGAAACATGTTCTCAACTTTTGATCATGTGTGATTCATAAACAAATTAAAGAAGATGTTTAACTTTAATTTTTTAGAATGTTTGTCAAGTAGTAGTGTACTACTACTGTGTTAGAAAATATTTGAATTAATTAAGATGTGAAAGGTCCTAATTATGACACATGAAAAAGTGTTATGATATTAGGTAGGACAATTGAAGTTTCTAAACAAGATTTACAGAAAAATTCAATGAATTAGGAGCAAGTTGCCGTACTGATGTAGAGTACACATGAAAGATCACAGAAAAAAAATTAATTAAAAAGTATCAATTGGTAGGAAGCATAAAAATAATATTATTGAATAGGGTATATTAATATTATTGAGATTAGTTATGTTGATATTACTCCTTTTAGAAAAAATAATGCGGACAAGCAAATATATACTAATTAATTAACTAATATAGTTATAGTTTAAATTAATTACGACTCGTGACAAATATCTAGCTATAATTACAGTTTAAGTTTTGTACAATTCATGCAATTTATATAAACGTTGTGCGCGATGATACAAAAGTTGTGCACTAATCAAATTGTATATTGAAAATACAAACACTGTAAATTTTATAGTGAATTATATAAACATTGTGCACGAATTGTATAGTGAAATATACAAACACTATATAAAAACTATAAATTGTATAGGGAATTATACAAATATATATAAATGTTGCGCGAAATATACAAGCGCTGTTATAACTATAGTTACGAATTGTAATTATCCAAACTATAACTATGGAGTATAATTAAATTTTATATATATTTGCCATTTATGAAATTTGCTTTTTTATCGGCAGTTAAAATATTAGAATAAGAATAGTACCGATACATATTGTTAATATCATGATTTACTACGTATAAGAATAGTACTAACTACTAAACATAATTTATATCTAATAAATATGTTGAAAACATAACTACCAAACAAGGAATTAAATAATTCCAAGCTAATATACATTTATTTTTTTTAATACATATAGTATTTTCTCTAATACCTTCTAACCAATTTTATACTCGAAATACATGTTTTAAGTAGATTTTAAACAATAATTCTATGCATTATGAAAATTCTTAATTAAGTAATACTACTATTATGAAAATGAACTAATTAACTTGATGATAAGATTTCAAATATAGAACGATTAAAGATAAATAAAAGAACACATCATATACATGTATGAGAAATTAATTAGACTTTATAATAGGAGGATGATTAATGACAATTTAAGTCTTGATCCATTGATAATATATGAACCCACTTAACTAACATATCTTTAAGCCATTTAATTAGAATATAATTTGGTATATTACAAATGGGATGTCGGGCTATTATTGAGTTAAGAAGATCTATAATATTTCTAAGTTTTAGTTAGTTATGTCTCGATATATGACCAAGTCTAAAGGATTTGTTGAATTTTTTATTTTTTTTATATCGCGATAAAATTTATGTTTCATGTCGAAAAAATATTAGGTTGATTAAGTTACCATTTAATTAAGGCTCCATCCATGTAAAGATTCAACGTTACAGTATTAGATTGATCTGAACTCAATATTTTTCAGTATAACGTAGATTTATATATAAAAATTCATCTAAATCACAATAAATAGTAAATATGATTCTGTAACTTTAAAATATAACGAGCTCAATACCAAAAATCATAATAATTTAATCCACCTTTGGTCTTCCATATATAATAATTAATAAGTATCATTTGAATAATATTCTCTATCATTATACAATATTATTGTGTTCCATCTCCCTTGTTAATTAAGAAAAATACATTAAACCATGTTATCAACCTTTTTCTAATCATCTCAAAATAATAGCAATATCTCTCAGTAGATGAAGTTGAAAATATAGTGTTCTTTTGTTAGAAGTTAGAACCAACTCTTTGAAAGCACAAATAATTAATTAAGCAATTAGTTAATTACTATTAACGATAGAAAATCAAAATGATTTGATGATATCCAATATATTCTCTTAAGAACTTATAATGGTCCTTCCATTATGATAATGAAGCATCTTCAATACATTTTTCCTTAGTGGAAAAATAAATACTACTTTAACCTAAAAAGAATCAATCTTTTAATTACAAGTTAGCTTTGAGAGAAAAGCCAAGTAGCTACCAATAACATTCACTTTTAATCAAAGATCATATGGATACACATTAATTAAAGAAGAAAAAGGAAAATTAAAATATTATGCTAGTACTTTTTAGTCTTCCTTGCCTTTTTGTTAAACCATATATTTAAAACTTCCTGGTCCGACTAATTCAGAATCATGCTATATAAAATTTATTTATTTTTTAAAAAGTAAAAGAAAATTATTTTCAAAATTTAGACCCAAACTTTTTGATTAGGACCTTAAAGGGGAGAATCTCATAGTGCTAATAATTTAATTAAGAGAAAAGTATTAAAAACACCTCCAAACTCGGTGCAAGTTATTAGTTTCATCCTCAAACTATTGACAGTCTTAAAAACACTCCTCTACTTATCTAACTAAACTAAAATACACACCGAACTATCATAAGTATTAAAAACTCCCCTTAACTTGGCAAGAATTAATGAATATATTTCACACTTGTTACAAGATTAAGCATATATTAAGTGCAATTAGTCAAGTAAAAAAGTGTTTTAAATACTATCAATACTTCAAAAATAAAACTAATAATTTATGTCAAATTCAAAATTTTTTTAAATACTTTTCTCTTTGATTAAGTGTGATAATATAATGCCATTTACACCACTTTGTAATGAGTAGAGAAGTTGGTCAATCCTTAGGCGAGTAGCTCGAGAAAAATCTCTAAATAATTGGCAAAACGTATGTAATTAATTATAATTACTAGAAGATAAAGAATAAGATTAATAAAATTATTGTGCTTTTCAGAAGAATCTTTCATCGTCATTTGTAATTATTGACTTTTGCATTATAGTAGTACTCCTAGTAAGATAATCACGAGAAATTCCACATTATCTCATCCCTAACACAAAATCATAAAAATAAAGTTTAATGCATAGATATTGCCTCAAATTCGTTGGTAAATTTTATTTAAACATTAAATTATAAATTATTTGAGTTTTTGAGCATAGAATAAAATATTTGTATTATTAGAATTTCTTTGAGTTTTTTTTTTCTTACTTAGATTTTATCATTGTTGTGTTTTAATTGAAAAAAGTTTTCTTAGTGAAAAAAAGTTCTTTTATACTTATTTTTTTTTGGAGAAGAAAGTACTTTATTTGCTGGAGAAGGACCCTTGAATTTCTACAAAAAAAAGAGGGGGGGGGACCTTTAATTCTCATATTATAGCACAATAACATCTAAGATGTAATCATTTAAAGAGTGTTGTTTAAAAGGAGATTATTGCGGCCCTGATGCGTATAAACATTGTTTTGGTGTTTGCATCAAAAAATTATCTTTTGATTCGGTCACTTTAGAATTCGATCGAGACTATTTTTCACTCAATTTTTCGTGTTGATCGCAAATCCGGTCTTGGATTTCCCATAGGAACTTGGGAAGACGCGTTATGCACACGTATCTCCTCTAGGGTTATTTTGGTAATTTCACCGGACATTACATTATCTCCCCCTTGGGATCATTCGTCCTCGAATGATGAGAAGAGGTGGAAATGCAACATGAATAGATTCAAGACTCATCTCAATACTCACTCGACAACTCAAATTCTCATCTCTTCATCAACTTCTATAAACTCTACTCAGACTCGAGAATATACACATCAACTCAAGATGGAAACATCAATTAAGTTAAGGATAGGAAAATTACCTTTGACATTCTCATCATTTGGCACGAATAAATGGGGGTATTTGGTTCTCATAGTTTCCTCAGCTTCCCACGTAGCTTCCTCAACAATTTGGTTCCTTCATAGGACTTTGATGGAATCTATCTCTTTGTTCTTCAGCTTCTCAACTTCCCATGTAGGTTCTTCCACAAATTGGTTCCCCCATAGAACTTTGACGAAGGCTATTTCTTCATCCTCAGCTTATGAACTTGATGATTAAGAATTTAGACTGGAATCTCCTCATAGGACAAGCTATTCTTTGTTCTAGTACTCTCAACAGGGATCACCAAGGTAGGATCTCCCAAATATTTCTTCAGCATCGACACGTGGAACACCAGATGAATCACGTCTAACTCAAAAGGCAATTCTAACTCATAAGCGACCTTTCCAATTCTCCTCACAATCTGATAGGGATTGATATAGCGAAGACTCAATTTTCCTTTCTTTCCAAACCTCATGACACCCTTCATAGGTGTCACCTTCAAGTACACCCAATTATCTACCTCAAATTCTAAGTCCCTTTTTCTCATATCAGTGTAAGACTTTTGGCGGCTCTGGGCAATCTTCAACCTCTCCCTAATAACTTTCACCTTCTTCATGGACTGGTGGACAAGGTTAGGTCCAATCAACTCAGCTTCCCTAACCTCAGACCACTCAATCGATGATCTACATCTTCTCCCATACAAGGCTTTATCGGAGGCCATTTAGATACTTACATGATAGCTATTGTTATATGGAAATTTGATCAATGGCAAGTGGTCGTCCCAATCTCCTTTGAAGTCAAGGATACAAGCCCTTAACATATCCTCCAAAGTATGAATGGTGCACTCTGCTTAACCATCTGTCTGAGGGTGGAAGGTTGTACTCAGATTTACCTTGGTATCCAATCCCTTCTGAAAAGATCTCCAAAATTAGGAGGTGAATTGAGCTCCTTTGTCCGAGATGATAGACAAGGGAACTCCATGAAACCTCACAATCTCACGAATGTACAACTTAGCATACTCTTTTGTAGTGTTAGTTGTCTTGACTGCCAAGAAGTAGGCTGATTTAGTTATTCTATCCATGATCACCCATATCGAATCATGTTGCTTTTCGGGACCTTGTTAAACCGGTAATGAAGTCCATGTTGATCATCTCCCACTTCCACTTAGGAATTTAAAGCTCTGAGTTAATCCACATGGTCTTTGATACTCAACCTTGACCTGTTGACAATTGGGACACTTAAAGACAAAAACTCAACAATATCCTTCTTCATTCCATTCCACCAATAGACTTCTCTCAAGTCGTGGTACATCTTGATGGAGCCAGGATGAATAAAATATCTGGAGTTGTGAGCTTCAGTCATGATTCCTCTCTCGGACACCATCAACATCAGGCACACAACCTACTCTGGTATCTCAATACCCCCATCTCTCCCTTTGGAGAAGACCATCACTTTATGCTTGTGGACAACTTCTTTTAATTGGAGTAGGACAGGATCTTGGTCTTACTTTTCCTTTACCTCTAACACTAGAGATGAAGCAGACCTATTCTGAACATTGACCCTACCTTCATTAAGGACAGGATTTTGGTCTTGCTTTTCTTTCATCTCTCCCATTAAAGATGAAGCAAACCATTCTGAACATTGATATCTCCCTCATCATTCTCTTCAAGTTGTACTCCCAATCGGGCCAATCTATGCACTTCCTTAGCCAACTCTTTCTTCCCTTCCTCCACACGGGTAGTGCTACCCATAGATAACCTGCTAAGAGCATCAGTAACAATGTTAGCCTTACCTGGGTTGTACAGAATGCTCATGTCATAATCCTTGAGCAACTCCAGCCATCTCCTCTGTCGCAGGTTGAGTTCTTTCTGACTGAAGACATATTGGAAGCTCTTGTGGTCAGTGAACACGTCCATATGTACTCCATACAAGTATTAGCACCAACTCTTAAGTGCAAATACCACCGCTGCTAACTCAAGATCATGAGTTAAATAGTTCTTCTCAAAAATTTTAAGTTGTTTGGAAGCATAGGCTATCACCTTCCCTCTCTGCATCAACGCACAACTCAGTCCAACCCTAGATGCATCACAATATATCACAAAGTCTTTCATCCTATCAGGCAAAGTCAAAACTGGTGTTGTAGTCAATCTAGTATTCAACTTTTGAAAACTTCTCTCACATTTGTCAAACCACTGAATCTTGGCCTTTTCTTTGAGTTAACTTGGTCAATGGTGTGGATAAAGAAGAAAACCCATCAATAAATCTGCTGTAGTAACTTGCCAACCCCAAGAAACTTCTTATGTCAGTTAGGGAGGTCAGTGTGGGCTAGTTCTTAATCGCTTCAATCTTCTGGGCATCCACTCGAATACCATTACTCGAGATAATATGACCTAATAAGGCCACTGACTTGAGCCAAAACTCACATTTCAAAAAACTTTGCATATAACTCATGGTCTTTGAGAGTTTGCAAAACCACTCTGAGATGATTGACATACTTCTCTTCATCGTTAGAGTATACTAGGATATCGTCGATAAATACAATCACGAACATGTCAAGGTACTATTTGAATACTCTATTCTTCAAGTCCATGAAGGCTGCAAGTGCATTAGTTAACCCAAAAGACATGACCAAGAACTCAAAATGGCCATACCTTATCCTAAAGGCTGTCTTTGGAACATCACATTCCCTCACCTTCAACTGATGGTAACTAGATCTGAGGTCTATCTTGGAGAAACAAGTGACACCCTGAAGTTGGTCAAACAAATCATCTATCCTAGGGAGAGGATACTTATTCTTTATTATGACCTTGCTCAGTTACCTATAGTCTATACATATTCTGAGAGACTCATCTTTCTTTCATACAAATAGGATAGGAGCACCCCAAGGAGAAACACTTTGCCTTATGAAGACCTTCTCTAACAAGTCTTTCAATTGCTCCTTCAACTTTTTCAATTCAGCAGGGGCCATTTTATAACGTGAAATTGAGATAGGCTGGGTATCAGGGAGAACATCAATCCTAAAGTCGATGTTTCTATCAGGAGGGACTCCAGGCAGATCCTCAGAAAACACTTTAGGAAACTCATTTACAATTGGGACTGACTCTAGAATAGAATGCTTAACATCATCAGACTTAACTCACAGGAGATGGTAAATACAACCTTTAGATATTAGCTTTATAGCTCTAAGATAGGAGATAAACCTGCCTTTAGATGCAACAGAACTCGCTTGCCACTCTATGACTGGTTCATTAGGGAATTGGAACTTAACAATCCAATTCCTACAATCACCGGAGGCATAACAGGCATGAAGCCAATCTATGCCAAGGATCACATCAAAATCTACCATCTCCAAATCTACCAAGTCAACCAAGGTATCTCTATGATAGATGGATACTACACAATCTCTATAGACCCTCTCAGCTAGGATAGACTTACCAGTATGAGCGAAAACAGAAAAGGGTTCAGACAAACGCTCTGGAAGAATCCCAAACTACTAGCCATATAGGGAGTCACAAAAGATAGAGTGACACATGGGTCAAGCAATGCATAACAATCAAAAGTAAAGACTCGAAGTATATCCGTAACAATATTTGGTGCCACTTCCTGATCTTGGCAATTACCTATTACATAAAGATGATTTGTCTCACCTCCTGCACCCGTAGTAGTACCCTCTGATGACTGCCAACTATGGGTGCTGTGGGGGACTATGCTTTATTACTTCCATCACCCTTTTTTCTCATTGGACTCTCATTCTAAAAGTGACCAGTCTGTCCACACTTATAATAAGCATTTGTACCCTCGTAGTACTCACCTAGGTGCAATTTGCCACACTTGCTACAGGGTGACTTTCCCCTCGAACCTTGAGTCACACTAACCTGGGATTGAGAACCCTGAGCTTTAAAATTCTGGTGACCATAAGACTTCTAATCATACTTATTTTGTTAGACAGGTGCGCTTGCTGTGGAAGGTGTATAGCTAGAAGACTCTTGTGAAAGTAGGATTTATCACCCTTATTCTGCCTTTGTTGGCTAGGCTCATGCCCTGTTGACTTGGATTTCTTGCTTAGATACTCTTCTTTATCTCTCTTTTTATCTTCCTCGGTTTGCTGGGCATAAACCATAATTCTGGAGATATCCATGCCTGGGATCAGTAATCCCACTTTACGCTCCTTCTTTATATGCCTGCCAAACCCAGACATGAACTTTCTCATTCCTGCCCTCATGTCCTGGACTATTTTTGGAGCATACTTGGACAACTTAATAAATGTGAGTTGTACTCCTTAATGGTCATCCCTCTTGCTTCAAGTTCATGAACTCATCAACCTTTGCCTCCCTCCACTCTTGGAGAAAGAAGTGATCGAGGAAAGCAGTCTTAAACTTATCCCACTCAGCAGGCTTAACATTCTCACCTCGACTATCCTCCTACTGGTTATACCAGACATTGGCAACATCTTTAAGCTGATAAGAGGCAAGTTCAATTCCCTCAACCTCAGTCGCATGCATAGCCCTCAAGACCTTGCACAACTCATTGATAAAGTTTTGTGGCTCCTCTTCAACCTTTGACCCTGTGTAGACTAGTGGGTTTATTCTTAAGAAGTCTCTGAGAGTTGCAGCAATGGGCTCTTGGGAGCTAAAGCTAGGGGCCTGGGGACCTCGGCTGTTATTCTGAGAGACAACTAGCTGTGTGAGCGTAGTGATGGCTCCCCTAAAGTCTGCCTCTGTGGTAGAGGCGGGCTGTGCAGGAGGTGCCTATGGAACCTCAGCAGTTCTGGCAGGTCAACTCCGTCTCCTCGTCCCCGTCTGAGTAGGAACCTCTGGTAGGAGATTCTCAGCGGTTGGAGCTGAGACATCTCTTTGGACAGCAGTACGTTTAGGAGGCATGATCTGCAAACGTATAACACATGAATTAGAAAAGAGTTCCATAGAGTTGAACTCTATTACACGAACTCAGAATACAAAAGAAGGGTAACTATTCCTAATGTCCTATAACCTCTTGCTTATGAAGTGTGGTGCACAACACATCGATAAACAAGACTCTACTAGACACGACTTCATAAACTCCCTAGGACTTTTGAACTCTGTGCTTTGATACTAAGTTTGTCATACCCCGGGAGGGTACCCTAGATGTTGTCGGCACTCAGAGACTATTGCTAGTCCCCAAGCGAACCACTCGGTCTCAATACAATTATTCAATTAACTATGCAATGAAAATCATTAGGAATTAAGTAAATAAGATAGTGGGCAACTCAACTCAGTCACTTCTACATAAAAAAGTAAGGGCCATAGGTCAATATGATAAATCTCAACATCTAAGATAAATGATAGTTTTTGAGAAAACATCAGTTCAAGAGAAAAGGACCTCAACATCAAAACATCACCTTCTAGTTTATGAAACCTCTACTTCTACAGTCTAGGATGGTACCATGACAGGCCATGACTACCACAAACTCAAAAGAACTAACTCAACATATAGGAAAGAAAGTAAATGGTATCCTCCGAAAATAGAGGAGGACTCACCAATTTCTGGAACTAGAAATGCTGAACCTCAACGATGAGTCTACCGAAGCTCTCTATCTTCTGTATCTGCATCATGAAATGATGTAGCACCAAGTGACGCTAGTACATGAAATATACGGTATGTAAAATAGCTGAATAAAATAGTATAGACAGAAAATAACATGGAATAATCTTGACTCATAAGATACTTGTTCAGAATAACATATACTTATCTCAGATAAGGATAAGGAGTAGGCAATAACTCATCAAGATTCAATCAAGACTCAAGTCACTGAACATCAGGGTACTATCAGTGTGGAACCTATTTGGGAATTTCTCTAATCGACAATCATCACCTATGAGCCAGTGATGATACAAAAAAATGATGTTGCCACATTTGTCCAGTACCTTGCTGGGGTAAAGGATGTTATATCTGTGGATCCACAATTAAAGAACATCAAGTCCTCTTTTGGGTCTAAGGAAACATTTGATTTTACGGTTCAATCCTCTCCTACGCTAGTTATGTAGTTAATAAGTGCGAGTAAGACTCACTCTTACTCATTTTGGTGCTCAATACTCCTCCCAGAACTCAACATACTCATAAGACATCAAACATCAGGATTACTCTATAATTAATCTCATTTGGACATAGTACACAACTCGACTTATTACTTCAATCATCAACTCTAAGATTCGGACCATTCTTTTAGAATTAAGTTTCAAACTCTATAAAGCTCTAAGGACATCAATCTCATCAACACTCTCAAGTTAGGACCACAACCACAAATGACAAGTACATCCATACAATCAAGGCTCTAGACTCATCTCGTAAGTTCATTCTTGCAGACTTTAACAAAATAGCATACAGAGTTTTAAGAAATAAATTATAATTGTATATAGTAAGTCAAGTTGTGATGATCATTAACATAGAAAATATGTGCTATAGGTATAAATTTCAGGAAAATACTCAAGAAGTACATACATACAACTCATTACATTCAATTATCAACTTACTTTACTTAAACAGGCACATGGAAGAACAATTGTTTTAGGTTGGCCTTACATACCTGGGCTGAAGAGCATAACAAGTCTCTATAAGGAATTTATCCTGAATCTTGAAAATCTCAAGCTTCAATTCTCTCAAGATTTCTCTCTTAGAAGCTAGAAAAAAATAGGTTTTGAAAGCCCTAATCTGAGAAAACAACCTTAATACTTGTTTATTAAACTTGGGAGGGGTTGAGAAAGGTCCAAAATACCCCTCACGAAATTAAAAAAAATTTGCCTGGGGAATTACAGAGGTCCACGATGCGCCTCGGGCGCGAATTCAAAAATCCTCCGAACGAGTTTTTTCAATCTCCGTAAAAAAATTGAAAAAAAATACATGTGTAAGTCCGCGTTTAGGGCGCTCGCTACCCTGATGCGTACAAACACTATCTCAATGTTTGCATCAAAAAATTATTTTTTGATCCAGTTGCTCTAAAATTCGATCGAGATTATTTTTCCACTCAATTTTTTTGTGCTGATTGTAAATTCGGTCTCGAATTTTCCATAGGAGCTTGGGAAGACGCGTTATGCGCACATCTCTCCTCTAGGGGTATTTCAGTAATTTTACCGTGTGTTACAATTGCCACTATAATTTGTAACTATTAGCTCCAGCGCAACACCTTGATTATTTCGATCCCAATACTTAACAGGTGCTTTTGGTTCAAATTTTGAAAAAATTTTGTGCACTTAATTTCAAATGGTCATTATGTAAATAAGTTTATCATTAAAAATATATCATGTATACACATCATCCTCAACTGAAATATGTCAGAGATTTTATGACTTATAGAGACTAATTCATACCATTTAATTGAAGTGATATATTTGAAATAAGTTATCGTATCCACGTACTAGGCATTTCATAACACAAACAAATTAGAATTTAAATAAAAAAAAGGTCTAACAGAAACATTTTATTTAGTGTTTAAATAATTAATTAAAATAAATTTAATTTAAATATCTAAATAAAATTTGCTGTTTTTGGCCTCCCAAAAATGAAATTAAGGATTATCGTGTCAATTCTTCTTAGTATTTATTTCCTTTTGGAAAATTCACCCTTTAGTCCCTCAAATATGACATTTTTTATTGTTAATCTTTATAATTTTTTATTAATCAGATTTAACCCTTAATTAAATGATGCACTCTTTTGATTTCTCTAATTATAATTTTTTACAAATTTAACAACTTAAGTGCTATTGTCGATGTGTTATGTTCATGTTTTACTGTTATTCCATCTTTCAAGGTTAATGTAATTTTAGAAATAGTCTAATCATTTAAAATAATTAAAATACATATGCATGCATGAACATTGAGGTTTCAAAAAGGGAAATAATAATTAAAATCAATCCACTTGAGATCATCACTTTACGCTGCATGATTGTGATCTTTCATTTGCATGTGACCTAAAAATATATATTATGAATAGACAAACAAAAATATTTTAGTTTGTCTGAAAATAAAAAGAAAATCGTCAGGTTCAAGTTATAAAAATAAATAATATTATTAATAAATATTTCTCTTTTAATGTTGGAATCTTACATAACACTAATTTAAATAAATC
>DF359770.1:24403-55105 GCA_000787875.1 Solanum virginianum
ATTTAAATAAATCGATCAGTAAATTCTTAATATCAAATAATTATATAAAAAAGTGATAAAAATTGACACATCGAATTATGGAAGGTCAGAGTGTTTCATAAGTTATGAGGTTGATATGACATCAATGATCTTGGCTTGCCTCTATTTTTATAGACATTAATAGATAATCATGGAACAATTTTATGTCTGATTTCTAATCTGGTTTGCCTTTATAAAATACTATTGTTGTCTTTGCCTTTTCATTAATAATCTTTTTGTTTCTTGATGGTTTGGACTATATAAATGTTATATCCTCATTTGTTTTACTATGTCATGCATGTCAATTTCATAACATAGTAAATAGTAAAATCACTAAGGTGATATTTTAATCTTTAGTTCAATTTAAACTGTTAATTTGAGATTAACTAGTAATATATATTTGCTTAATGTTTATAATTATTCAGCAGAAATCTATAAACAAACCGTATTAAGGAAACAAGTACTATAATATAAAACTCAAAATTGTAAAATTATCCTTTTCACTGAATGACATGATATAATAAATGACTTTATTTTTTTTAATACACGAGAACTTCACTTAGGCCTCATTTATTTTCATTAAAATTAAGACGTATAAATCTGAATGTACATCTGAATGATTAAGATCATCTCTTTAAAACTGAACACTAAATAATTAAGATTATATATTTTTCAACATCTGAATATGCGTAATTTATTTATATTTAAACATCATACAAACAATAACATACCTAGTGAAATTCTACAAGTGGGGTCTGTTGAGGATATATTGAGTGTATGCAGATCTTACCATGATCTCATACAATATATTGGGGACTTTATTTCCTCTTTATTTGGTGTTGAAAATCTTGAAGAAATAAAGAAGAAAGAAGAAGTAATTCAAGTCCCACAAATGAGAGCTTCAATGAAGAAAAAGATAAAAAGGAAGAGCTTTTTTTGTTTTTGTCTCAGTAAACATTAGGTGATAGCTTCTCTTGGTTTTATTAAAGTAACATGCAAGAAGCATGTATGTATAGAAAAAGAAATATTTTTATCTTTACAGTAGACTAATAGAAATAGAAAAAGTGTAGTAATTCAAGTCCCACAAACGAAAGCTTCAATGAAGAAAAAGGCGAAATGGAAGAGTTTTTTTTTTGTCTCAATAGACATTAGGTGGTAGCTTCTATTGGTTTTATTAAAGTCACATGTGAGAAATATGTATGTAAGAAAAAGAAATATTTCTATTTTTACAGTAGACTAATAGGAATAGGAAAAGTGTACAAAATATTTCTTTTGTTATTTGATTTTTTACAGTAAATCAAATGTATATAATCTAGGTTGATATTTCAATAGAAGGCAGAGAAAAAATTCTGCAAATTTCATCCTATCTCTTTCATGGTATCAGAGCGACAGTAAGCTTGATCCAAAAAAATTTTCCACCAACCTTTTCTCTCATCTTTGTTTCATTGACAAATTCCTATCATGACAGAATCTCATACCAATGAATCTAATGCCAACAACACCATCAACAATCAAAGGAATGGTGTCAATAATGATATGAACAACCCAGTCTCTTCATCTTCAACCTTCAGATGCACCAGGACAGAGTCTTGTGAATGCACTTTTTGATGGAAGGAAATTTCCAGGATGATGTAGATCTATCTTCATAGCCCTATCAGCTAAAAACAAATTAGGATTTATTAATGGTATCATTTCCACACCTAGTCTGGATGCCCCAGACTATTAATAATCGACTCGGTGTGATAACATAGTTACTTCTTGGATACTAAACTCTCTGTTAAAGGATATAAGAAATAGTATTATGTATTCTAAGATAACCATACAACTATGGAAAAGTCTTAAGCATAGATTTGGGCAGTCAAATGGTCCCAAGCTTTTCAATTTGCAAAAGGAAATCATAGGGCAAGGAACAAAAAATATAGCAGAGTATTTTATAAAACTCAAGCGTCTATGAGATGATTCGGACTCACTGAATAGTGATATAATATGTACTTGCATATGTGTTTGTGATGGACGACAGAAAAAGCTAAATAAGTTCTTAGAAGATTAAAGGCTTATGCAATGTTTGATGGCTTAAATGAAATCCTTTATAAAAAAAAGGAGTGGTATTCTCATGATTAACCCTCTCCTTACACTTGATCATGCCTACACTCTCTTGTTGCAAGATGAAAATCAAAGAGAAGTTTTTGCTAATGCTCAGTTTTCTAGTGAATCTGCTTCGTTCATTGTCCGAAAACAAGGAAGGAAAATCCAAAAAACTGTTAAGCCAATTCAAAGAAATGCTTTTTCACTACAAAGACTTAGGTATTTTAGTCTTCAAAGAGTTAGAAATCAATTGTACAAAGGCAAAACAAATAAGACTCTTTCATTTTATCTTCTTCTTCATTGAAGCTCTCATCTGTTGGACTTGAATTTCTTCTTCTTTATTTTTTCAGAATCTTCAACATCCCTCCTCATGTTGTAGAGGATAGAAAGAACCCCCAACTTACCCAATATATCACGATGAGGTTCTCTAGATAAAATTTTTGTGGATAAATCGGCAAGTTGGTGCTTGGAAGGGACAAAATGATAGGGTAATAAGATCGAACAAGTACCATTGACGAACAAAGTTACAATCTAAATTCATGTGTTTCATCCTCTTATGAAAGAATGAATTTTTAGCAATATGAAGAGCGGCTTGACTATCAAAATGAATTGGGACCAACAAAGTAAAAGGTGCAGACAGATCATATCGATGCACCAACTAGGTAATTTTTATTGTTACACGTTATATTGATCTGTATTCTGCATTGACAGAAAATAGTGGAATTGAGACTTATTTTTTTTATCTTCATAAAATTAGGGCTCCTCCCAAAGTAATGTAGAAATCACTAATTGATCTCCTCGTATCTTTACATGATATACAATCTACATCGCAAAATGTCAATAAATTCAATGAGGGATCAGATGAGAGGAGAATCCTTATCCTGGATCAGACCAAAGATATCTAACTACTCAGAGTGCTGCTATATAGTGAGCAACAGTAGGATTCTACAAGAATTCACTAAGGACCAAAATCACAAAAGATGGGTCTGGTCAGGTGTTTGTCAAGTAATTTAATTTTCTTATAAGATGTGTATACATAGTTGCATCTTTTAATGAAGGACTATCATTTTGATATAGCTTGCAATACATATCCAACGTGGATGAAATATTCGGTCCTGCTAGATCATATTATTGCAAAAGTTCTAAACAGAACTTCTTTGTGTGATATGAAATTCTCATTTTTTTTTCCTCAATATTTCCATCCCCAAGGAATAATAAATATGTCTTAGTTTCTTTACCTTAAACTCTGTGTTAAGGAAACTGGTTATGTTTGCTATGTCAAAAGTATCATCTTCCATTAATAATATATCATCCACATACACTGCAATGATGGAAATTTTGCTTTCTATTTTCTTGAAAAATAGTCATTCAGGGAATTAGAATATCCTTTGAATTGCACCTGCAAGCCTAGCATACCACTACTTAGATGTTTTTCAATCCATATAGTGATTTTCTCAATAAACAAACTTAATTAGATCATTGAGGAGTAAGACCTGCAGGAAACTTCATGTAGACTTCTTCTTGTAGGTCTCTATGTAAAAATGCATTACTAACATCAAGTTGAGACACCTCCCAACCCCTCTTTGCTGCAATAATTAGGAGATACCTGATGGTAGTCATTTTTATCACAGGAAAAAAAAGGTCTCTGTGTAGTCAATCCTTTCCCTTTGAATGTCCCTTCACCACAAGTCTAGTCTTTATTCTCTCCACACTTGTTTTATGTTTTACCTTGTAGAGCCATTTACAAGGCCAAGGTTTCTTTTCTGGGGGTAAGCAAAGCGCATCCTAAGTGTGATTGAGCTGTAAAACTTTAACGTCTTCCTCCATAATCTTTCTTTATCCTGAATGTTCCTAAGCTTAAGTGAAACTGACAGGTTCAGAAAGGTAAGAGAGTGATTTTAACACAACTTGATTATTCAAGAAAAGTGTGATGCAAATCGGGCACTATGTAAAAATTACAAGGAGATCAAATAGTGATTTCTACATTATTTTGGGAGGATATGCAATTTTATAGAAATCAAAAAAATAAGTTTCAATTTCACTATATTTTACCGAGGTAGAATATAGATCAATGCAGTGTGTAATGATAGAAATTACTTGGTTGGTGCGTCTTCTTGATGATCTATCTGCACAACCTACATTGTCTGTCCCAATTCAATCTGATAGTCAAGCTATTTTTCACAATGCTAAAAATCTAGTCTTTCATGAAAGGATGAAATATGTGGAGTTAGATGGCCACTTTGTTTGTCAATAGTACCTATGCAGTCTCATCACCCTATTATTTTTCCTTTCAAACACCAGCTTATCAATTTATTCACAAAAGTTTTATCTGGAGAACCTCATCGTAATATATTGGGGAAGTTGGAATTTCAGTCCACCCCCTCCAACTTGAGGGGGGGATATTGAAGATCTTGAAGAAATAAAGATCAGAGAAGAAGAAATTCAAGTTCCACGGATGAAAGTAAAAAAAAAAAGATGAAATGAAAGAACCTCTTTTGTTTTTGTCTCAGTAAACTTTAGGTGGCAGTTTCCATTGATTTTTATTAAAATCACATGTGAGAAGCATGTGTACATAGAAAAAGAAATATTTCTATCTTTACAGTAGATTAATAGGAACAGGACAAGTATACAAAGTATTTCTTTTGTTATATTTTTTTTTACAGCAAATCAAATGTATATAATCTAGGACTTGATAGTTCAATAGAAGACAGAGAAATTTTTTTGAAAAATTCATACTATCTCTCTTATTTGACTTAAGTTGTGGACATGTTGTTGGTTTTCTTAAATCCTAATTTCACAACTGAAAACTAGCATTAAAAATGTAGAATAAAAATGAAATTGTATTCGAGAATATCCAAGTGAGATTTGAATTTTATTGGCTCAAGAAAAAATATTAGGTTGATTGATTGATGGTTGAAACTAGTGAGGAAGAAGCCAGAATGTTGCTTTGAGAAAGAAAAAGACAAGAGTGTGAGTTTGAGTGAGATGTAAAAGCGTGAGTTTTAAAGTCTGAATAGTATTAAGAATCAATCGTGTGTGGGAGCAAAAAGTAAGGCATCCTTTAAAAAAAAACGGAGTCTTCTTCCAAATCAAAATCTTCCCATCAGGAATGGCAGAAGTAGCCATGCACCTCAAAAACATGATGGGTGGACGACCAACTACTGCGAAGAAAGTGGAGTATCAAAAATCAGATAGAAAAGAGAAAGATGCTCACCTCATGGATCAAAGGAAGATGCTTACATATCTAGCTTCAGAGTAAAACTGATCTCCTTTTTTCAGTACGATGAGGACGGCCATAGTGGAGCATCGCATGAAATCCTGAAAACGAACAAGATTCATAGAAACTATAGCAAGATCACAAGGAAAGAGGTCGAGAGAAGAGACTTATAGCATCAGACGCCACAGGACAAGACTAGCAGAGCTAGTGGAAGCAAAAGATGAGCACTGCCATTGAAGGGCCACATCGAAAAAGTAAAAAGTCAAGAATAGAAAAGGTGTTTCTAGAACACCTCATTTACTTATTTGTATTGTTCGGTCGGGTTTGGGCCGATGGACCAATTTTGAAGACTTTTCTTTCTAATTAATCAATAAAACGGGCTGAACAATCAAATATTTAACCAAAAAAAGTCAGTCGCAGATCTGACTTATTCAGACGATCTGACTTATTCAGACCTTTTAGACCCATTAAGAGATTTTTAAAGAGAAAAAACAACACATTTATTGACCTGAAGTTTGAACCATTTAGATTCAAACCTCCATTAAGTGCAAACAAATGAGACTTTAGTAATGAGCAATTTAAGATTTCAATATGTCACTAAACAAGCTCATGGCATGTATTATATGTCTCGATTCTAAATCTGCATTAATCTATCTATATTTTGAAGTACGCTATGTCAAGTCCTAAAAACGCATGTAGCATATGAACTCTTTCCTCTCCTATTTCAATATGAGGCGACTCTCCTAAGATATCATATATATGTACATCATTTTAAGAAGTTTCCCAGCATAAAAGATCCTTCGTTCATCCTCATCAGAGAGTTGTCGACCGTAACACGATAGTTATCGCAAGGTGTAAGGAAAGATTTAATTCAACTCTCTACTATTAATATATTAAAAATATATCGGCAAAAATACTTAGTTTTTATAGAGAAAACAACAAACAAAAGAAAGAAAACATAACATTTCTTCTATAGAATACACAAAAACATAGATATAGAGATAAGATTGCTAATAATTTTAAGGCAAAAGTATTAAAAATGTTCCTCAACTTGTCTAAAATTATTGGTTTCGTTTTTAAACTATTGACAGGCCCAAGAACACCCTCCAACTTGATGAAACAGACTCAATTACACCCATCTCATTTGGTGTATTGTGCACGCGCCACATCAGCGCGTGGAAGGATGAAAAATAGGCCACATCAATTTTTTGTTTTTATTTTTTTAAAGAAAAACTTTCCCTTTAATTTTTTACCAAAAATATTATTATTATTATTTTAAAAATAAAATGAGATTAAAAGTTTATTTTTTGAAAAAAATTCATATTTTAAAAATTTTAACCCAAACGCACCCACCTCATACAAAAAAAATTCAAATTTTATTTTTACAAAAAATTTTAATTTTGAAATTTTTATTTTTACTCCACCCCATGAACCTATCCCTTCAGCCCCCGCCCCCACCCATCCACTCCATACAAAAAAAAGTTAAAAATTATTTTTAAAAATATTTAAATTTTTAAAAATTTATTTTATTACTCCACCGGGCCCTCCAACCCCACCCAACCTCCCACCCCTACCCCACCCCCTACACCTTAAAAAAGGAATTTAAATATTTATACTCTAAAAGATATGTTGTACTCTCTAACTAAAAATATTTTTTTCTAAAAATATGAGAAAATGAGTTAGATATCGACTCATTTTTCAGAAAAATATTTTCTAGTAAAAAATATATTTTTCAGAAATAATAATTATTCTTACTTTATTTTTTGTTGAATAAATATACATATGTATGTCATATCAGTCAAAAAAGTCAAAGTGTGGCGCGTGCACAACACACCAAATGGGAGGGGTGTAATTGAGCTTGTTTCGTCAAGTTGAAGGGTATTCTTAGGCCTGTCAATAGTTTAGAGATGAAACCAATAGTTTTAATCAAGTTAAAGGGCGTTTTTAATACTTTTGCTAATTCTAATTGTATTGATATTATGTGAAAGTGAAAGGCCAATAATAAAAGCTGTTCTTTTCACTGTTTACTATTACTACCCGTGTGGTTTTTGTCTGTTGGGAAAAGTCTGGGAAAAGGGAAAAGAAAAGCGTTTCGAAATTGGAATTTGGGACCATAACTTATCCAATTTAATTTCATAGTTCAACTTAATATAGTTAAGGACTCAAAAAATCTAGATATGGTGAAGGAGCACTATTTGGCCTGCCTTACAATGATTTTTGGGTTATTTATAATTTCAAAACAATAATCAAATGAGCATAAATTGTCCGACATATATATTAGAGCATGATAATTTATAGAAAAAATTTCATGAATAAGCAAATATGACTAGTTAATTAGCTAATATAATTATAGTTTGAATTAATTAAGGTTCGCGGCAAATATCTAGTTGTAATTACAGTTTGAGTTTTGTATAATTCACACGATTTTTACAAATACCGTATGCGATTATACAAAAATTCTGCGTAAATCAAATGGTATAGCGAAATATATTAACAATGTGTATTGTATAGCAACTTATACAAACGTTGTACACTAATTGTATAGTGAAATATACAAACGCTATACAAAAATGATATTAGGTGTGGGTTTTGGTACAAAAAAAAAATATTCTCACATAAAATAAGTGATTTTTTTTATATTTGTTGGGTAAGTGAAATACGTTATTTCAAAAATATTTCATATAATTTAGACAAAGACGATCAAAATTTTATGGGCCAAAGAGAAAGAAGTCCATTTTAGAATGGCCCATCTTGTCAATCACAAACTGAACCCAAAATCATAGATTCAATGTGTTTGTTAGAGCAACCTTACTTGATGCACATGTGTTCACTCCAAATCAAATAAAAGAAAAAGAAATTAGCATATCGTAAAAAAATGAATGTATCACGAGGAAACAATAACAACGATGAGATATTCAGTAAAATCAAGTGAGGTCCAAAAAGATAGCATATACGTAGGCTTTATACTTATTTTTATAGGGTAGAAAAAATATTTTTGATGAATTTTTTTGCTTAAAAGAAGTGTGATCAAAGCTGCATAACAATATCAAAATTGCATAACAATAACGAAATAGTTTAATGAGAATGTTTTCGATGGATTTTCTGCTTAAAAGAAGCGTAATCAAATTAACATAACAATAACGACATAGTTAGATAAACAAAAAAAAAAAGTAAGATGTAGTAATAAAAATGAAGAATAAAATATCACACGAATACTAAATACTGCTGCTAAATATATCACAAGGAAACTTGTAGGAAATAGTAAAAGATAGTTCAAATAAATAGAGATAATTACTTGATAGCACAAATATAGGCCCAACATTTGCCAAAAATAGCAAAAGTTTGAAAACAATTACAGTACATAGCCACAGTTAAAAGTGTACAAAAATCGAATCGATTGATAAATTGAATTAAAAGAAAATGTTATTAATTTATCGTTATCGGTTTATTGAGTTAACAGCTGTTTAATGATTTTACAAAAAAAATTATTGGGTTATCAGTTCAGTTTTGATTTTTAGTATTGGGTTGTTGGGAAAAATCAATAACTCATTGAGACTACTATAATTTACTGCTTTATCCCTTCATAAATATTAAATGTTAATAATTTAACATTACTTGATACTAAATCGATACTCGTAAGTTATGTATTTGCTTGTTTCCAACGTATAACCCTTGTGTTGGAAAGTAAATTAGAATATGAGGTCAAATATTGCATATTAATAAGTTTAGGTGCTTAATTGATTTGTTTATTTTATTGTATCTTATCATATTGCATCAAATTGTTAAAGAAGTTATATTTATTTTATGAGTATTTTCTTATTAGGTAAATCGAAAATCGAATCGCTAAGGACATAAATCGATAATTTTTTTTATTGCTTTAGCATATTTAAAAATAAAAAATCAATAAACCTGACTGATAATACATAAAATCAAACCGAACGCGTAGCGAAGCTTTTTCTGAAAAATAAAAAAGGAGGAGAGAGAGAATATAGTGCATACATTAGGGGCACAAATGGCAAATAACTCTTGACAAAATGACACACTTTCGGTAGGACTTTTATATGTACCTCTCTTGACTAACAGCATTAGGAGTGGACTGTTCACTAAACAAGTCACTCATGATTAATCTTTCCAGGGGCAATACAAAATGCTTGGTTCATACAATGAACTATTGAGGTACCATATATGAAATTTTCATTATATATATAAATATATATATAGTCCCCTTTCAATCATACAGATGGGAAAAACTTGTTGAGATTGAAGGGCAATGAATAGAACTCTTCACTTCTTGTATCAGTCTTGAATGACTTGAATTTATCCCACCATGGCATGCCTCTGTCTTTCCTTGTTGCAGCGTCCTTTCGGTGCAGTGATACATCCAGGAATAATGCCAGTAAACCAGCAACAAATGGTTCCGACGAGAAGGGCACATTGATCATGTCATTGAACTGGTGAAAAAAGAACACACTCATTCATGGTACAAGAAGAAAGGGAAAAACTACCAATATGTATCATTCGGCTACCTAGTTTACTAGCAGGCAAAGTATACACAATATATATGTATATGTTGTGTATAGGTATGTATATTTAGTAATCCCCATCCCATTTTATAGTGACGCCCTTTGATTTGGCACGGTATTTAAGAAAAAATAGAAGACTTTTGAAACTTATGATCTAAAATCATTGTTAGATATCTGTGTAGGTGAGAATCATTTCATTAAGGATAAAAGAAGAATTTTAAAGTTAAATTGTTTTCAATTAAAATAAAGTGACTAAAAAGGAGGGAGTATAAAGTATAGACTAGCTGTACACTTTGTACTTATTTTGTAACCAGATGGCCGAATGGTAATTACTGTCTAATATACTCGGTTAGGGACAAGGGCAAAATGCAAGACGATTTGCTAACGACGAGGGTATGAAAAGTACAATTAAGGATAAAGCTATGATATTTCATAGGGTAGGAGGGGGCATTTTAACACTATTCCATAATAATATCAATGTAGAAAAGAATTTACTTACCCATCTAGCTCTAGTATGAACAGGACCATATCCATTAATTGCTGTATATTCATTGAAGTACTGTGGAATGGATAAGCCCATGAAAACTGAGAATCCTAGAATGAACTTTGTTCTAAAGCTGTTTAAGTTGCAGAATTGGAGAAAACTGAGACCAGCTGAACCTGCAAACACATTTAAGGCCAGAGTGTATCATGTTCTCGTTATCCTAGGAATATACAAAAGACTTTAATTGATGATACATACCAACATAGGCGAAGAAGAGACAATACAATGCTGCAACAATCGGCTCAGGGATTGACGCAAAGACAGCTCCAAATTTCCCTGGATGAACACAAGTTTAACTATGAAACAGCACTTCACGCTGAAGAATGATTAAATGTAGCAAACGACGTACCAAGAATCGAGAAGAAGATCATGAAACCAGCAGATATTTGAACAACCCTCCTGCTCCCAACACGGGTTAATGCCAGCAGGCCTGCATTTTCTCTATTGAATAGAAAGCAAAAGGTAAGGTTCTTCGCGATGAGGATAACGACTAAGCTTGCACAATAGTGGCAAAATTTCATCTTTGGTAGTACTTGACAAGAGTCTTACGGAGATACAGACGAGCCAGTTCCGGTTCCCAATATTCCTGAGAACAATATGCCCACACCCTTAAAAGGACAAGGAAAACTAGTTTTAGAGCCACAGACAATGAACTAATAGTTACCTTGAACAATAGGGGAGTTGAGATAACATTTCATTTTTTATAAGAGACAAACAACAAATGACATTTAAAGTTAGAGTTATGAAAGATGAGAATATCCATATTTGATGAGATATAGAATTGACCATGCAGCATTTTAATAGATTTACCTGCCAACCTACACCACGGCTAAGGACAGAAGGAGGTATAGGAGTTGCGCTGCTATACCTTGACACGGCAAAGAAAATACCAGTGGACTGTTGACAGTGAAAACATGAGAAGAACATGTATCAATTAGGCAGTCTTCAAGTAGCTAATAAATAAACATCAACCACATGAAAGAGAAGGCGACTCAATCAGAATCTGATGGACTACAACCTGTGAGCAACACCAATTGAAATTAACTAACCTCAACAAGTGCAACAAATGAAGCTGCCATCATTGCAAATGCTTCTCCAGCATGGAATGTGGGAGCTCCCCATTGAAATGGATATGGAACTCTAATCCTGCCAGGAATATGATTTGAAGGTTTAGCTAACAGTTCACGGTTAACGGCATACCTCTTTTTACTACTGCTAATATAACCTGTTTGACATTTGTGAGTCATATCTAACAATTATGTGTCATTGCAAACTCGGCGTATAGGAAGGGATAATTGTCTTTCAGTCTAGAGTCTAGACTTTATCTTGATAAATTATGGCAGTTCCATATTCAAGAGAATGAACTACCCTTACCATGGAGATCCACTAATAATTCCAGCACGATCAGTTCTGCAGCTAAGCTGAGTCTTCATTGGTGCGTTTTTGTAAGTTCCAGCTACAGTGAGAATGTGAGCGTAAACCCATACAATCACCACGGAGAACATAACAGCAAACCGATCAAAGACATGCTTATCCCCTTTCATCAAATGGGGTATGTACTGCATACAGATGCAGAAATAATTTGCTAAGATGTTAGTTGAACTTGTAAAAATAAGATTGAGGGCAACATTTTTCAAAGAATTTAATAGCAAATAACAAGCATCTAAGAAAGTTGTGATAAAATGCACCTGTGAAAAGATTATGAGAATGATAAGCTGCGGCAATCCAATTTCCGCACATTTTGCTACCTATATGCAAAAAAGTCAATTACCATGATGGATGAGCTTGTCATTTCAGCCAGAATCTAATTTGTACAGATATAACACAAACGGATTACCAAAGGAAAACCAAACTCGTATAATCCAAATCCTGATAGAGCTACCAATGGAATGGCGGAGAGTGGACTGATTAACCTGAATTTGAAATGGGAAATTCATCTAACTAGTTAATCTTCAGTCTTGGACATGCCATACAAACGGCAAAACAATAAAATACTCAACAATTATTTATCACAATCACTCTTTTGATCCTTTTTATTTAATTTGGTTGTGATCATATATTTTGCTGATCATTAAACTCACCTTGTCACATTCCGCCATAGGCCACTAAAGCCAATAACAATCTGAAGAGTTGAAGCTACAATCGTGGCTCCTTGAATCCCTCGCATTATCCTCTCAAATTTCTATTTATGCAACAGAAAAGACCAATTCGAATTATCACATCAGCATCAGTAAGAATGCTGCAATTGACACAGATTCTAATTAGCTAACCTCCTGAGGGTCCGAAATATCGTTATAACGACCAGCCAAGACAACTGAAAGTGTTGTTGGCACAAAAGTATAAGAGCCTCCAATAACAGCAGGTAGTCTTGTGCCAAACATAGTCTGAGTTAGTGTGTTCAAACCAGCAACAAAGAGCAATGTCTGAATCACCTTTGCTTTCTCTTCCTGATCATTAAAACAAGGATCCTAATTAAATAGACATTATACTGCTACCTTAATATCTGAACCCAAGTTGTAATCCAATTAAAGCCACTGGTCCTTAAAAGAATCTACTCCCTCATTTTAACTTAGATACAGAGTTTAAGAATCTTTTTTTTTTAAAAAAAAAACACTTTTGAATCTTCTGATGTTAAACATGCCAGGTAGAAGATTAGAATCAACGAGTTGCCAAAGAAGGAAAGATACGTACTTTTTGAAACGGGAAAGGAAAGTTTGACAAACAAATTGAAATAGAGTGAGTATAACAAGAATTTGAATGTGATTATAATTCTTACTTTTCCACCTCCCATCTGAGGAACCAGAGTTGAAGGGATGAGTACAGTTGTGCCAAGCATAACAATGTAGTGCTGGAACCCAAGTAATATGGCCTCAGCTGCAACAAGAAATTCAACACATCTTACTCATTGTGGTTGATCAACCATGTTTTAATCAAACACGAAAGTGAGAGAGTGGTAACATGCACAGTAAACTTTAAAGATGTTTGATTCAAGAAACAAAAGATTGAAACAACAACTAGCCACATGAAAATCATACACAGAGAGAATGGATGAGAACAACAACCATCACATGAAAGCAAAATAAAATACAATTCATTAAGTATGCATGAAACACAGAATGTGTTGGTAAAAACTCACGCCAAGGAGGAGGACTAGTAATGCAGTAAGAAACATTTGGAAGCTGATCTTTCACAGGGTGTGGTACATTCTCATCTTGTTTTGGTGGTGCTGCAGCTCCACCTCCTGCCATACCTCTGCTTCTTCTTTTTCACACAATGCTGCACACAAAACCCAAATCCCACAAAAGACTTTTGATACAAAAACCCAAGATATCACAATCCCCAAAAACCAACACAAAAACAAGCTGTTAACACAGCCAAATCATTATTCTTTCTTTGAATTGAATGCAGAAACACATGACAGTACTGTAGTAGAACCCCAAATGCCTATAACCCTTGTAAAGACTTGAGCTTTTTTTATGTTTCACTAAAGAAGAATGACACCCCAGGTTGATATTGTGCTACACACCCTAAAATGGTAAATACCCTCTTCAAGAAAACTTATACTGCTAAAGCAAATATGAATATGACTTATGCTAAGCAAACAAGAAAGAAAGAAAAAGACAGAGAAAATCAAAAAGTGAGATAGAAACCAAAGTAGTCTTCCCAAGAGAATCTTTTTTCTCTAACTTCAAAATATAATTAATATTTGAACATTAGTTCCCTTTTTTCTCGTCACACGCTAAAGATAAAGTTAAAAAGCATCTCTTCTTCCCCACCTTTACCTCTCTCAGTATACCTCCATTGTCCTACAAACTACTAGAATTTTCTAAAGAATTTTGCACTTCCATTTCAAATTTGAAATGCAAAAGATTATAAAGAAGCTTTGTTTAATTCTTTTTTTAACATTAGATAATAGTACCCTTTGATGATTTTTTTTTCTCTAGTTGAACGAAGGAATGAAAATGACAAAAGAGTAGCCAAAGGTTTATTCTACCTAGGCACTTCTTTTTTCTTGTGAAGACAAAAGCAGCAACAGAGAAAATGTGATAATTCGTTTTTTAAATAAAAACATACAAATTTGTACAGAAAAAGCTAAAATCTGGTAGCATTTGATTTGTAGTTTTGTGTTCAGGAGTTTTGCATGACAATATTTGTGTTTGCATTACTCCTCTTTTTGATGCATGGGCAGAAGTAATTTCTCATTGTTAAAAATGGACCTAACCATCTCAAACATTTGGCATGAAAATTAAATACTCTATTTTTAGTATTTTATTTGAAAATTTTAAACTTGAAGTTGAAATTATATTTGCCAAATATATAGACTATTACTTTGAGCAACCTAGAGTCGTTATATCTTCTTTAGCTGCTTGAAGCACGCAGGTGATTATAATATCTCTGCTTAATTTTGAGGTGACTATTAAAGTGTTTACTTAATTTTATTGTGTCATTTCTGTTAATTATTACTTGTTTTTCAAGAACGTGTCTACTTAATTTTGCGGTCACTATTAAAGTGTCTACTTAATTTTATTATGATATTTTTATTAATTATTATTTAAATATTTTTTCATCTACTTCAACTATGAAATCACATATTGTCCGTAATAAATTATTTTTCTGTGACTATAACGTTTTACGGTGACTATTAACGTGTCTACTTAATTTTATTGTGTCATTTCTATTAATTATAATTTTAATTATTTCTTCATCTATTTCAACTATAAAATTACAATATTACCCGCAATAAATTATTTTCCCATGTAGGAGTGATGTCTGATGTGTATTATTTAAAACTATTTTAAAATATTATAAATTCAAATACTTAAAAAAATTAAAATATATTAAAATTATTCACTCTCTAAATTTTATATAGATCACAAAAATTAAAAAAGAAAATTAATATATATTGACTCCGTGCAATGCGTGATATTGGTCACTAGTTCTCTTAGATATGATATATGTCCCCAAAATTTTAAATTCTAGAGAAATCACTCAATTTGATTAATTTATTTGAAACATACTACAAAATTTGCTCTAAAAAAGTAACATCACAAAATTGATAGTCACATGTCACAGATTGGATCTCATATATGAGCTACCATATATTCTTACAAATATTATTTTTATTATATTTGAAAATTTTAAAGTTGGAGCTATGTTTGATAATAGTTTTTGCAAAAAATATTTGGTTGTTTGAATGTATATTACCTAAGAAAAACATAAAGTATGATTTGAATGAGATTATTTTTATAAAAAATAAAAAAATTAGGATAAATATTGAAAAAAACAGGTACATGAAAACCTTGGGATAAAAAATAGGGGAAGTTATGGACTTGAGGCTAATTAGATTTCACCTTAATCTATAACTTCCACCACCCCACCAAAAGATGATACTTTTTCCTCAAAGTAGAGACAAAACACGAACAAAATATTATTATATATATATATATATATATATATATATATATATATATATAAAGTAAAAATAAGATATTGGATATTTTTCGAATTTGAAATACAACTTCAACTTGTATTTGGATTTTTCATAGTCAAAAGCTGATTTTCCAATAAGAAAAAAAATCTGAAAAAAGGGATGAAAAATTCTAATGGACGGATCCTTAATCAATACTTACAAAAAAATAGGGATGAATATGTTATGGTAGATATTAAAATACCATACTTTTAATAAAAAAAATTATAATGCAATTTTGATATTATAGTATATAATATTTATTAAAAAAATACTAAAATGTCGAATATCTTATTGAAATTTATAATTACACGAGAGAGAGAGAACTATATCACATCTTATTTTTATTTGTATCTCTTATTAGTTCTTGTAGTATGTTCGAAAATTTTATTAGAATTTGAATGTCAGTGCATGAAGTTTTTGATATAAAATTGTGTGGTAGGATTATGCTTAATTTAAGTGATGTTTAGACTCTGGAACTTTGATTATTTTATTTATGGTTGAAATATTTTTTTGTGTAATTAATTAATAAAGAGAATTATTTGTATTTTTTTTAATACTTCTATATGCATAATGTGTTAAACTAATATAATTAAAATGTTCCTCGAAAAATAAAGAATATGAGTATATATAAATTAAAGTCAATCAACGGTATCGTAAAATAGAAGAATATCAAACCACACCATTAATTTAGTATAATAACAATAATATATTTTTAAAAATAAAAATTACGAAGCTAAACTTTCAAATGTTGTATCATGCCACCTCTAGTAAATTAATCACAGGAAGACTCAATATGTTTAATAAATTCTCATTTTATATTTGACTTATTAATATTTAGTTTTGAGTTGAATATTCAAAAAAAATTAAAGATAGAAGACAAGTAGACATAATAAATTTTTAAGTATAGATTTGTCCACTTAAATTTGATGCAACTGCTCATTTGTAACTTGAAAATAAGTGATTGTACTATGTGCTAAAATTTTGCCCTTAGCTTTATTGGATTCTAAAATTTGGTTTTTTGACCTGTTTCTACTTTCTTGGTTGCTAAGTTCTTAGTAAGCATAACATGAATAGTTTAATGCACTTTCTCTTCATACTAAAAGTCAAAGAATCAGTATACTTGGAGGAAAAGGAAGAGAAAAAGGTTGAAAAGTATTAAAACTAACAAGGAAGACGCAAGAGTAGATCAGAAGATAGTATTATTTTTAATTATTCTTGTTTCTCTTTTTTTACAAAAAGATATATATACTTGATCACCAAATATATAATGAATATCTTATTGTGATGTTTAATTTTTGAGTGCCGAGTATATTACGTGAATAATTAAGTTACAAATTCATAGTAACATGGGTGTATATTTATCTTACATATAATATGCATTGTGTGTGTATATATGTTATCATAAAATATATTGTATGCACATTTGTATGATAGTATAGAACATATTTATGTGAACATTCATTTTACCACAAATAAGAAATATGCAAGTGTTTAATATGAAACAAAGAGTATAAAGTAATGTATAATTTTCCTATTTAAATTTGAGGAAGCAAATTTTATGAATAAAAATATGAGCTCAATACTGAGACGTAGAGTTATGTGGGTGCAATACTAAAACAAATTCATTGATCAGTAGTAATATATACATTAAATATTCAAAATGACGATTCAAATCAGTCTAAATCTAAAATAATAAGATCAAAAATGTGTTCGCGATCGGTCAAAATAAGACTCTTTTATAATTGTCATTAAAGGTCTCAAGGTTCGCTTCAATAATTGCTCAACCAAATGTAACGATTCAAAATCTCTCAATTTTTTCAATAACATTCCATGACAATTATGTTAGAAGTGGTTCAATAAGATTTATTTGATCTCTTGTACTTATTGCTTTATAATCTATTGTTTTACTTGGTATTTCCATTTATATTCATTAGCAAGTCATTTAGGCATCTATTTAATATTTGGTCACCATATTTGACGTTTCCTTGACTCTTGAATACAAATTGATCATCAATTGTGATTATGAATCATTGATTTGGGAATAAATAGACATAATTTGAAGATAGGATTTCAATTATATATATTGCCTGCTTAACTAGACACGTCAATCGATAACTGTCTGCTTAACTGTCACGATAAAGTAAAAATAAGTTGTAGCTGCCTCAAGCAGAAACGTCAATCGGTAACTACCTGCTTAGCTGTCCACTTAAGAAAGCATGTCAACTGATACATGTCTGCTTATCCACAGCTATCTGCTTAAGTAGACACGTTAATCTGCAGCTGTCTGCTTAAGCAGACATCTCGATCGAGACGTGTTTGCTTATTGCCACTTATATATATACTAGATGTCGGTGTCCGCGCCAGCGCGGGCCCAATATTTGTTATTTTTGTGTCTCAATTTATGTGATATAGATAAAATTTAGAAAGTCAATTAAATTTTAATATAGTCAATTAAATTTTAATAAGATTTTTTAATATTTTAAATTATTAATTATTGTGAATTATAGTGCTTTTTACATAATTTTTAAATAAAATATATTATTCTTCTTGTCCCAATTTATGTGGCACTGATAGATTAATTTTAATAATCAATTAAATTTTGTATTTCTTTTTAAAAAATTTGAAGTTGTCAAAAAAAGTTGTTTGCTTGAGCTGCTTCGTAGCCTTTTTATTAAAAAAATTTTAAAATGAGGTTGCTGAAGCAGGCATGTCAATAGGTAGCTGTCTGCTTAAGCAAGTAGTTGAAGCAGGCATGTTGTCCCACAGTTGTCTGCTTCAGCTGCTTCGTAGATTCTTCAATGTTTAAATTTAAGCAGCTGAAACAAACATATCAATGGGCAACTGTCTGTTTAAGTAAGCAACTGCTTGTTTAAGCCAGCAGCTGAAGTAGGCATGTCGTTCATCAGTTGTCTGCTTCAGCTGCTTCCATAGACTCTTATAAAATTCAGCAGCTAAAGTAGACACGTCAATGGGCATGTATCACCCGTAAAATTAGCGAAATACCCCTAAAACGTAATCGTGCGCACAACGCGTCTTCAAAGCTCCGGTGGGAAATCCGAGACTGAATTTGCGATCAGTACAAAAATAGTCTCGATCCTATTTAAGAGCAACCATGTCAAAAAATAATTTTCGCTAATTAATGCAAAAACAGTGTTTGTCCGCACCCCTGGCGCGACGCGGAGGGAGCGCGGAGTAATACTTTATCTTTTTAAAAAAAAAAAATTCGAGGGGAATTTGAAATTCCAAAAAATTATGAAAGTATACTGGTCCGCACCTTTGGCGCATCGCGGACTAGTATGTAAGACTTCAAATTTTATTTTTAATTCGGGAAGGGCCTTTTGATCATTTCCCACCCTATCCTAAGTCCTAAAATGTGTTTTAAAAATCATTTATAACAATTGAGGGTTCCAAAAACCCAATTTCTCTTTAAGTTCTACAGAAGAAGTCTTGTAGAGGGGAGACAAAAAGCTTTGAGGGTGAGAGTTTGAGTTCAAGTTCTTTAAGAAGAGTCGGTAATTCGCCATTCCAAGTATGTAAAGGCTACCCAGAACATGAGATTGTTCTCCCATGTACCCCCATGATTGAATTAAGTGGATAGTTGACAGGTGATGGGTTTATGTTACGATTTCTTGAATGTTATCTTGAGAATTACTATAACTCTACTTGTATTTTTGTAAGTAGATGACCATCTTACTTTAATTATGTATTAAACTAATTCATTGAGCTATTGTGTATACTATGCAAGTTTAATTATTAAAGAATCCATGAATGAATCTAGGAGTTGATGTCTAAAGCCCGAATATCGTATGTATATATGATTGATGTGGTCTGGATCTTGATCTAAGTGAATACTAATGATAGTGTTGCTGAAATTGATGGAGTGTGAGTCCCTTAGAGTCTTTAAGAGGTTACACATGAGTTTTAAAGAATGATTACAATATTCCTGAGTTGAGAGATAATGATATGAGATGATGTCTTGTCCAAAAGAGACTAAACGATGAGAAAACTTTTAAGT
Source organism: Solanum virginianum (assembly GCA_000787875.1). Taxonomy (NCBI): domain Eukaryota; kingdom Viridiplantae; phylum Streptophyta; class Magnoliopsida; order Solanales; family Solanaceae; genus Solanum; species Solanum virginianum. The sequence goes on from DF359770.1 coordinate 44,276, forward strand.
TAATGTTTATGAGTATGTTGAGTCCTCGAAGGAGTATTGAGCACCGCAAATGAGTAAGAGTGAGTCTCGCTCGCACTCATTAACTACGTAGCCAGCATAGAAGAGGATTACACTGTGAGAATGAATGTTTCCTTAGTCCCGAGAGAGGACTTGATGTTATTACAAACCCCCTAATGTACACCCTTTTACCCCGACAAGGTATTGGGAGGATGCCGCAATGACATCACTTTGTTATGCCATCACCGGCTCATAGGTGGTAGGTGTAGGTCCGAAAAACTCCTAGATAGGTCCCTTAATAATAGTACTCTTATATTGATGTGATAGTATGAGTCTTGATTGAGGGTGATATGATAAAACTCTATTCCTTAATCTGAGTTGAGGTTGAGTGATTGATTAGCTCATTTCATTGTATATTGTATATCCCTGTTACAACCCAGACCTAGGACCTAGATGTGACACGGCATATGGAGACCCGACAGTCCACAAATAAGCCTCATGATACCAAAACTTGCATCATCGGTTCGAAAGCATATTCAAAAGTAAACACATAGTTCTATGAAACAAGAAAATAGGACTCACGCTATGGAGATATCATAGAAAAAGTGATTGACATGGACCCACATAACACATAGCACATAATTATAGACTAAGGGACGGGTAAGTATAACTCACACTATGGGGGTAATTCGGGTTGAGATCTTTCACATTTCCACATCAAATATGCATATATATCATAATTTTCCATAATCAATCCATAATAGTCATATCTAAAGAATAACCATAATCATAAGGTTCAAATACAACACAAAGCATATAGATTCGACAAAAGTCTACGAGATGTCCAACAATGCCTCTAGTCATAAGATAGGACGGGGCCAAGACATGTTCCAGGCTCACCCTCAAAGTATAGATAACACAAATAACAACAGCTTAAGGTAGAGGAATGGTGGTTCGTCCTTGGAAGATAGGACTCACCACAACCAATGTCTCAAAATCTGATCTAGCCATCGAACGATGGATGAAAGAAATCTCCGGTCCCTACATGGTGAGATCATATAGAAAAAAGTATGCATTACTATGTTTGGATGTACTAAGTATGCGGGGTGCAATGAATGTAACTTACTAATACCTGCATATCAACATTAGATGACAAGGGCACATAATATAGAAAGAGTTGAATATCAAAGAATGTAATATAATGAGATGCTACGAAAGTCATGGTGTATGACATGCAAATGATGCACTTATATAGATTAATGATGTGACCTCAACCGACATAAGTAAGACCAAACAAACTATTACTTGGAATCCCGATGAAAACCCCTCATCGGTAAAGAGGTGATCTACTTGCCAAGGGTAGACCATACTTCACCTTACGAGACAACTCTCATTTTGCATGAAGTAACCTTTCTTACGGGACAACTCCCATTTCAAATAGGATTTTCGTTTCAAACATATAATATTATATCATTTCTTCTCCTTACGGGACAACTCCCATTTCAGAAAGAAAACCTATGCTAGACACATAGTTCAAGAAAAAAAAAAGCGAACCCTCCATCCATCGATGCTAAGTCGTCATCCCACAAGAATATATATACGTGTACATATATATACACATACTTTCAAAAGACGTAAATCATTTCCAAAATTATTTCAATGCATTCTTAGGCTTAAAGACCAAAACATAATTTCATAGTCTATATACTCATGCATAGGAATAACCCATTCATATACAAAATGGTGCAAGCACCCAAAATGCTCAAAGAGCCAAAATCAAGACATATATGTGATCATAATATTGTCATAACCAACGTTTATCAAAATCATACCATAAAACGAAATTGGGGTTGATTGTCATAACCAACATTTTATCAAAATCATACCATAAAACAAAATTGGGCTTAACCCATAACATAATTTCTCAACATAATTCATGTACATAAATGCATATGCTATGAACAATGAGGAAGTGATATGGGTAATTAAGACTCAATCTAAAATCAACATTTACAGTATGAAATTAAAGTGAAATATAATTAAATCCATATTTAAATCTATAGTGTAATCACTCATGCATAAATAATTCAGAAAGGGAACATGCACACTTATAACTTCATAAACCCAAAGTAAATCCTCATATAAAGATTTAAATCACATTAAAATCATCAAATAAACACTATCCATGCACCAATTGAATTTTAGGAATCATAATACTCAAAACCCCAAATTAAAGTAAGCAAAATCCATGAAGATTTTCTTGAAAATAATTTTGGGTCTCCTTGATTAGAAGGAATCAAGGATCATGTTAGAACCCATATTTTGGTGCATTGGAGCCATTACGAAATTTGGAACTAATGTGGTATTATTAGAAAAATTTAGAATTAAAGTGACATTATCGAGAAGTTTGGGACTCAAGTAGATTTTTTAAAACTTGAATTGTTAGGATTCATACGTCCTTGATTGGTTTAATGAGGAGAAGTTTGGGGACCTAAGTGTAATCTCTAAGTTTTGGAGTCTTAAAGACTTATATGTGTTATCCCACCTTAGAATTGTGTTGTTCTCCTATTAGAACAAGTGTGTGGGTGGGGTCAATTGGTAAGAATAAATACTTGTTAAGCCTTAGTCTTCATACAATTCCTACACTTAGAGAAATTCTAGAACAAGAACAAGCCATTTTCTAGGTGCTCTCGGGTTGCTACAATGAAGTAGCAACAATTCGCATTTTTCGATTATAAAATTATTTTGATGTTAGAAGCCTCATATATTGAGTCCCCTAAGTAGCGTCGAGGCGTTAGTTGACCAAGAAAATGCTACCTCATCGACTTTGGCGATTTTAACCCATTTAAAGGATTGAAGAGGTAAGTTAATCTTTAGCTTTGTTTTATGGAATATTGAGGTCCTATGTGTGTTGTAGTATACTAATTTGAAAAAAAATCATGAAAGATTTCAAGTTAAAGTGAGTTGTGACTATTGGGGTTAGGGTCCAAGAGTATGTTAAATTGAAAGAAAATCTTGAAAAGATAGCATGTTAAAGTGAATTGTGAATATGGAGGTTAGGGCCGAAATTTGTAGTATGTATGTAAGTAGTGTTATATTATTTTAAGACCATGAATTTGTGTTTAAATAGCATGAAAATAATCTTTGTGGGGTGAAAGAAGTATTGGAAATTGTTTATATGTATATTTGAATCTTGGCGAATTTGGGTTATGTATGTAGTCCATCATAAGGTTCAAATACAACACAAAGCATATAGAGACCAATGTTATGTTGCGTTGGAAGTATGCATTTGATGATTAGTTGGTGTAGTATGATTCTTGGAAGGTAAGGGAATGCTTGAACATCATCATCTTGTATATATGGTATGCTGTCTTGTTTTGTAGTGGTGAGAAAAATGAGATTCTTTAGTGAAATTAGTGTAGTTATAGCATTGGTAGTACTTGTTGATGTTGTTGTAGTACATTCCGTTCTTTGACATGATTTAGTTAAACGTGGAAAATGTTATAAGTTTCGAAAGACTTCAATCCAGGCCTAAATATACTCTACGTTTATTTTTAGCTATCCTTATGAATAATTAGCTATATCCTTAGCTCTTGATGTCTATGTTTCTTTCTCTATGCTAAGAGGCAGTCATGAGAAGTAATTTTGTATAATTGAACTTGAATGCAATTATTTCTGGTGCTTACTGACTTCTTGTGCACTGTAGAGTTGAGAGGAACTTTTTTAGAGGTTAGGGGTATTTCCTATTAGATCTAAGCTGACTAACTACATGTTTCGTTAACTAGATCTCATATTTTAAGTGCCTTTTAGCATATGCAGACTTAACCTCTATAAAGTTTGGTGTATTGAAGTGTTGTTGTAATTGTTATGGATTGTGTCTTTCAGCATATGCAGATTTAACCTCTGTAGCAACATGTTTTTCTTTCTAGTACATGGAGGACATTATGCTACTTTCAATCTTCCGACCTGTGAGGACACAAGATATGTATAGCTTAGCAAAATGAAAATAAGCTTTAAATAAAGTGCCAGATTTGGGTTAGAGGTATATAAGGAATGCTTATAGAAGTATGTGGAACAAATTAGTCTACTTTTGTGCTGATTCTGGTCATTCTAGTTTTTAATCAGCAAACAGCTGATCAAAAGTTAACTAGTGCTGAGTATGATTTATTGAAATGTTTTGCTTTTTGCAAATTGGTGGAATAAAATACTGTCTCTTTAAAATTATCCCTCTACTTCGAGTCTCATCAATATTATTCCTCTGCTTCATCTTGTTTAGTTCACTTGTTTTTCTGTGTCATTTCTTCTAGTGTAATTGCCAGATTATTTGATTCATTTTATCTATTGCAAGCATTATTTTCAAAATTTGTATCTTTCTGATTTGATTATAGCCATGTTCTTCTTTATCCATTGCATTTGGAACCCACAGCATAACATTGTACCATCCTTCTTTTTGTTTTCATTTGGTAGTTTATTTGGAACCTGAATATATGCGGTCATTTGGAAAGACAGAAAAAAGAAAATGCTAGGTTTTGTTTATATTGACTGGGCTTTTGATATGTTGGCATTATACTGGGCGCGATTCGATAATCCGAGCGATCCAGGACATATCTTTGGTGGATACGACTCGTAATTCGAGCGGTCCAGGATATATCTTTGGTGGACGCAACTTGTAATTCGAGCGGATTTTGGGATACGCAGCTGGTATCTGGGAAAGTGAGTATGTTGGATGTTTTGAATATGCACCGGTTTACTATAACTTTGCTTCTGTGGTTTCGTTGATTATATTTTGTTTACTTTCATATGCTTGGTTATGTGTTTGCGTTCCACACTTTTATTTCGATTAATACTCAGGTTTACATTTTGTATTTTCCGCTTTACATATTCGGTACGTATTTCGTACTGACCTCCCTCTCTTTGAGGGCTGCATTTCATGCCCGCAGGTATTGACTTTTGTATTTCCACTCGTTCGAGGGTACGACAGGGCCCTGTCCCATCCTATGGTTCTGTTTATTCTCTTAGAGGTCTATGGACGCCTGTGTGTATGGGTTGTGGTAGTTTGTATGACCATGAACGTATGTTATGTATGTTGGGCGGTTTAACCGCAGCGGTGACCTTGTCGGCCCGCTTGTATATATATACATATGTTGTCTGTTAGAACTTTTCTGAATGCAGGATTTGGAATAATCCATAAAACAAAGAAAACTCTGCCAAAATTTCTGTAAGAATAATACATTTGTTATGATCAAGTTTTGTATTTGGGTTCAGGTGCCCCAATCGGGCATTAGTCACGGCCTATGGGTTGGGTCGTGACAAATCAACCCACATACCTTAGACTTTGAGTTTTTTGAAATTGGATGGTGAAAGACTTGAAGCTTGGAAGTGGATCTTGGAATCCGAAACTTGATCTTGAGTTTTCTTGAATTGGTATTGGGGTTTTGATGGAGGCTCTTGAGAGTATCTGGATTTGCGATCAATGTAAAAAATTGAGTCAAAAAATAGTCTCGACTCAACTTTAACGCAAAAAATGCGAATTAAATTTTTCCAAGAAAATAAGAAACAGTGAGATTTTCGTGCCTCTTTCGCGACGCAGAGAGGAAGCGGAACCACACTTGTGCTTTTCCAAAATTTGACAAAAAATGAAGATTTGCGAAAAAATTGAAATTAACACTAGTGTGTCGCGCACTGTGTAATTTTCGGGCAGTTTTATCCTTTAATCGGGAGGGGCAATTTCGATCTTTCTCACATCCTATATCTTAAATTAATCAGTTTTCAAGTCGATTTAAGTTTAAAACATATTATTTTACTCATTCATATGTTCAAGCAAGCAAACCCTCTCAAGAAACGTACGCTCAAGAATTCAAGAAATGGTAGTAAAGCTTAGGGATTCCTTCCAATTCCTCAAGAAGTCATTCCAAGGTATGTAACGCCTCATAAAAAGCATTATTTTTGATAATATCTCTAGAAATAAAAGAGGTTTTCACCCATGAGTTTCAAGTATTAGTTGAGATTAAATCCATGTAACCTTTGTAAAGTATGTTAATTTTCATAGTAAATTTTATAGACATCTTGATGAATATTATGATTCTTGGTCCCTATATGATCCAATTGAAGAATTGTTATATTCATTTATGATCAAGATTTATTATTGTTGAGTTTTCTTAAAAATCTTGATATGAATTCAAGAAAAGAAAAGACTAGTTTGAGTACCATTAAGCTGAGTTCCAGAAGTGCATTTTAAAAGTTTATATTTTTGCATATTATCTAAGAAAATCTAGCATTTTTTGAGTCATTGAGTTGATTTTAGTTTTCAATTAAGTTAAAGAAGTCAGATGAGAAAGCTGAGTAGTAAGTTGGGCTAAATTCCCAAGAAAACAGATATTAAGAATTTCAAGTCTTTAAGTATGAGCTAAAAGTCAGATGAGAAAGTTGAGTAGTGATTGAGCTATGTTCCTGAGAAAACAAATTTTTAGAATTCCAAGTCTTAAGTATGAGCTATATAAAGTTTTTGGAGTAGTATTGAGCACTGATATGGGTGAGAGTAGAATTAATTACTCGAACTCATAAATTATGTAGCCAACATAGGATAAGATTGTACTACGTTACCTTCCTCACTTGCCACTGAGATGGCTAGATTTGGGATGAATCCACTCCTCTAGTTCTTTGTCCCCTACCCCGGCAAAGTGCAGGATGGCTCCGGCAGCGTGGGCAAGACGTTGTATCACTACGGAGCTCATAGTGGTGGTTGTTGATTAGAGAAACTCCCCAAGCTAAGAACTACGTTTTACTTACCAGTTTTCAGCGTGTTATTTTCAACATGCAAGTCCTTATGATTATTGCTATTATATTATGAATTGTGTTTATATCTTTTGAGAAGTATTATGATATTCTGATTAAATATTTTTGCCATCATACATACCATACATACCACGTACTAACGTTCTTAGGACCTGCATCATTTGATGATACAGACGCAGGTGACAGAGTTCCTCAACAGTTGCTTCTTTAAGAACTTGACAACTTCCAGTCTTTGGTGGGGCATCTTCTCAGTCCGAGGCTCTTGAGTTGTTCATGTTGCTTTTCAGTATTTATTTTAGTTCTGGCTACTTGGGGCCTGTCCCAGTAGTCCTTTCAGACAACATTAGTAGAAGTTCTATAGACCATGTGTTAGTATTCTAGTCTCAGTTTGTTCAGTATTACTTATGCATTTTTACATTCAGCTTATGCAGACAGCTTATGAATTATCTTATTACTTCTATAGTTTTTCCACTGTTGTTTAAGTCTTCCATTGAGTAACTAGCCAAGCTAAGTGATTCGCTTGGGACCAACAATGGTTTTCGAGTGCCGCCACGTCCAGTGTGTAGGTCGAGGCATGACAAACTTGGCATTAGAGTACAAAGTTCCAGAGTCCTAGGGAGTTTATGGAATGGTGTCTAGTAGAGTCTGTGTTATGGGTGTACAGTACACCACATCTTTAATAGGGAGGCTACGAGACATTAGAAAGTGTCATCATTGATTGTTATCCTTTGTCTCGTGCTTTAAAGTGTATCTCTGTGAAGTCCCTTCTAACTCGTGCATTCGCACTATTTTTAAAATCATGCCTCCTCGTAGAGCTAACGGACCAATAAGGACCAAAGGATGTCCCCCCAGGAGAAACGCAAACTAGCTTGGCCGAATTCCTACGAAACCTAGAGGTCCAGTTGTTCCTGTGGAGCAGCCATAGCAAGCTGACATCACCAATGCTGAGTTTCGCCATGCCATTCAGATTTTGGCTTAGGCAGTCACTACTCAAGGACCAGGGAGATGGCAGGAATGATGGGGCAGATACCGCCAGAGTTAGGGCATTTCTGAGGATGAACCCACCAGAGTTCATGGGGTCTAACGTGATGGAGGATCCTGAGAACTTCATTGAGGAGCTCCAGAAGGTGTTTCAGGTGATGTGTATAGGTGATGCTGAGCGGGTTGAGTTGGCTGCCTACCAGTTTAAGGGGGTAGCTAGACTTTGGTGCGATCAGTGGAAAGAGAGCAAGGCAGATAGGGCATCAGCTATTAATTGGGCGGTGTTTGAGGAGGCCTTTTTGGGACAGTACTTTCCCAGAGAGATGAGGTTGGCTAAGGTAAGGGAATTTCTGAACTTGAAGCAGGAGATATGAGTGTACGGGAGTACAACCTCAAGTTTACTCAACTATCCCATTACCCTCCAGCTATGGTGGCAAACATGCATACTATGATAGATCTCTTCATGTCCGGGCTCTCTCGAATGACTAAGAGAGAGGGCAGGAATGCGATGTTGATTAGAGTTATAGATATAGCTCATTTGATGACATATGTTCAGCAGGTAGAGGAAGAGAAGATGCAGGATATGGAGGATTTCAGGAGCAAGAGGGCCAGGATATCAGGCCAGGAGACAGGCAAGAGAGGGACTGAAGGTGGAGGTCACTCATCTTTCTAGCTTAAGACAGCCGGACCAACACCTTTATCTACTAGTGCACCTGCACGAGGGTCAGGAATGAGCAGGGATCATAGCACAATAGATTTTCAGGTAGCCAATCACAGGGTAGTGTAGCTCAAGGACCAAACTGTTATCCTACTTGTGGTAAGTGTGGTAGGTCTCATCCCGAAGAGTGCCTTATGGGCACAAATGGTTGTTTCAAATATGGTTAGGTGGGGCAATTCTTGATGGATTATCCTATAGGGAAGTAGAATATGAGAGATACCAGGTTACAGACAGTCTCTTCCACACCGTAAGGTAAGCCATCTCACAGGGGTACCATAGTACGAAAAAGTGGGGGGTGGGGGTGGGGATGGGTGGGGCATAAACTGCTTGTATGCCATGGGGACTGGATAGGAGCAAAAGAACTCACCAGATGTGGTTATGGGTATGGTCAAAATCTTTACTTTTGATGTTTATGCATTATTAGACCGAGGAGCCACTTTGTCATTTGTAACCCCATATGTAGCTGTGAAGTTTGGTGTCAATCCAGAAAGTCTTTTTGAGCCTTTTAGTGTTTGTACTCCTACTAGAGAGTCTATTTTAGCCCAAAGAATCTATAGGGGCTATCTAGTCTCTGTTTATCATAAGACCATTGTAGCTGATTTGGTGGAGTTAGACATAGTAGAGTTTGATATCATCCTAGGCATGGATTGGCTTCATGCTAGGTATGCCGCCATAGATTGCATAACCAGAGTAGTCAAATTTTAGTTTCCTAACAAACCAATCTTAGAGTAGAAGGGTAGCTCAGTTTTTCCTAAGGGTCAGTTTGTCTCCTATCTCAAAGCCAGAAAGTTAATCTCCAAGAGGTGTATATATCACCTAGTTAGAGTTCAGGATTCTCGTGTCGAGATACCATCTCTTTAGTCTGTCCCCATTGTGAATGAGTTCCCAGAAGTCTTTCCTGAGGATCTTCTCGGAGTCCCTCCTGACAGGGAGATAGACGTTGGGATAAACACTCTTCCAGATACTCAGCCTATATCAATTCCTCCATATCGTATGGCTCCTGCAGAGCTAAAAGAGTTAAAGTTGTAGCTGAAAGATCTCTTAGATAAGGGTTTCATTAGACCAAGCATCTCACCTTGGGGTGCACCAGTTTTTTTCGTGTGTAAAAAGGACGGTTCCCTTCGGATGTGCATAGATTACCGTCAGTTGAACAAGGTCACCATTAAAAATAAGTATCCTCTTCCCAAAATTGATGACTTATTTGACCAACTTCAGGGTGCTACCTGTTTTTCCAAGATAGATCTCAGATCTGGGTATCATCAGTTCAAAGTTAGAGAGAGACATTCCTAAGACGGCTTTCAGAACCCGATATGGTCATTATGAGTTTTTGGTCATGTCCTTCGAGCTGACAAATGCACCAGCAGCTTTTATGGATCTTATGAACAAGGTGTTGAGACCGTACCTAGATATGTTCATTATTATGTTCATAGATGATATCCTGACCTATTCCCGTAATAAAGAGGAGTATGCAGACCATATTAAAGTTATCCTTCAGACTCTTAAGGATCGGCAGCTATATGCAAAATTTTCTAAGTGTGAGTTCTGGTTGGCATCTATGGCATTTCTGGGGCACATTGTGTCTGGTGAGGGTATCTAAGTTGATTCCCAAAATATTGAGGCAGTAAAGAATTGGCCATGGCCTACAACTTCCACAGAGATAAGGAACTTCTTCGGCTTAGTAGGGTATTACAGACGGTTTGTAGAAGGGTTTTCTTCTATTTCAGCTCCCTTGACTAAGCTGACTTAGAAGAAGACTAAGTTTGAATGGTCAGAACCTTGTGAGAAGAGTTTCTAAGAGTTGAAAACTAGACTGACCATAGCCCCAGTCTTATCCTTACCAGATGGAGTTGATGACTTCATGGTATGTTGTGATGCTTCCATAGTTGGCTTGGGTTGTGTACTAAAACAGAAAGGCAAGGTGATAGCATATGCCTCCAGACAACTTAAGATTCATGAAATGAATTACTCAACTCATGATCTTGAGCTTGTTGCGGTAGTGGTTGCTCTGAAGATCTGGATACACTACCTATGTGGTGGGCACGTGGATGTATTCACGGACCACAAGAGTTTGCAATATATGTTTGGCCAGAAGGAGCTGAATTTGAGATAGAGAAGATGGTTGGAGCTGCTAAAGACTATGATATGAGTATCCTCTATCATCCAGGTAAAGCTAATGTAGTTGTTGATAAACTTACAAGCTTGACCATGGGGAGCACAACCCATGTTGAGGATGAAAAGAAAGAGTTAGCTAAGGAGGTTCATAGGTTAGCCCGTTTGGGGGTACAGATTGAAGATTCTGATGAAGGTGGGGCCATTGTTAGAAATGGGTCAGACAGGCA
>DF359769.1:7500-32316 GCA_000787875.1 Solanum virginianum
CTCACGATCGACACCAACCAATATTGAATTTTTTTTAGCAGTGATAAACATGATGTTTATAGTAGAGTACCAATTTTTGTGGGCGTTGATTCAATTCTCAAAACTAACATATTACTTCTCTTTGCCCGTCTTTACTGTCTACTATATTATTATTTTAAAATGTCCAACAATACTTATCCAATTTATAAAATCAAGAAATTATTTTATATTTTGTTCCTAATTTATTCTTATTATTAACAACATACCCGGTGAAATTTCACAAATGAGATCTGGAGAAGATAAACTATTCGTAGACCTTACCATTTTTGGAAGGTTGTTTATGCTTATCATTAATTATAATAATTTTTTTACTATTTTTAGATTTTTATGCCAAATCAATAAAAAATAAGTAAAAATAAACTGGACGGAGTGAGTAAAAATTACACGAAATGCAACATAAGTTGCATTTTTTATGAAAATGCAATAAAAAAATAAATTTTAATTAATAAACAATAATTATAGTGAGATGTGACAAACACTTTGAGAGAATCTAGGCAAGTATTTCGACAAAATCAGCTGGATTTTGAAATTCAATTTTTCCCTCAAGTAGAGAAATTAATGGAGACAGAAAGTACCAAATAACACAAAAAATTCCAAAAATCAAAATTCTAGATTCAGAGATTACTACATTAGGCATTACAACTGAAACTGAAAAATAAAATTAAAAAGAAAAATCCTCTTTGATAAAAAGAAGGGGTCAATTAATTAGTAACAAGAATTACAAAAGGGTTTTCCTAGGGTTAGAATAGTAATTTAGCAACAGATCCACAGGAAAGAGCCATCAATAGTATCGCCGCTTGTTCTTCTTCTCTTAATTTGCTCCCCAATGCCATCAATTTTCCAATTTCTCTAATGTTTTTCTCTTTACTCATTCTCATCTTCTTCTTCTTCTCACTTTTGTCAATACCCAAAATCTGTCTCCTCTTCTTATTGTACTTGATCCCACAAGCATTACATAACGTCTGAAAAAAAAATGAATTTTTTTACTATATAATCGTCCATCAAAATAATAATCGACAAATAAAATATATCCTGATCTAATTTTTACCTTGGGACCTGATGGACCACTTCTCCAAAGAGGTGTTCTTGTTGTATGACAACAACTGCAAGATTTCATCTTGTTAGTACTATTCATTTCCTCTGCTTCTTCTTCTGATCTCTGCAAAATCAAAAATAAAATTCAGATCACATACCCTATATCACTGTTTCCAGAATTAGAAAGAACTAAAAAGAAAAAAGAAAATGTTTGAGTGACGACTCACTTTTACTTCCTTCAGATCCATTACTAAAAATGTTAAGAGGAAATCCCTATCAAAGATCACAGAGTAAACAGAGAAGGTGGGGAAGCAAAAGGGCTAAAATTTAAAGGTGGCTACATAAATCAAATGGAGATTGAAAGGCGGGAGAAAGATTTTGTACCGTTGATGTGGCTAAATCAGAAACACAATTGAAGTAGTAGGTTGGGAAATTGAAATGGCTAGAAAAATAATAAAGGGTAGGGGAAGCTAAAACGGCGATGTGTTATTTTGTGGACACGACAATCATAGTTAAATGCTAGATTCCTTTTTTTCTGCAATTACATAAATACCCTTTGAATTCCAAGACCATAATCTCAGCCGTTGAATTTTGATGATCTTACTGTCGAGGATTGAGTTGGAAATTCAAATAAAAACAAAAACAGAAACCATGGGTATCGCTGTTTCATAGTTTCTGGGGTTCCCTACACCCTGGGGGTATCAGTATCACTATCGAAGCAAAAAATATTTCGATAGAAAATTATATTATTCGCGTTTGAGACTCTATGTAAGGATTTTTTTTATTGTTACTCAGGTGGTCACAAATGTTCCTTCGTATTTAATTTCATGACGTATCATAATATGATTCACTCTTTTCACTATGTCTGATTTTGCCTCATACATTATCAATATTATTTTTCATTTTTGTGTAATATATGCTCGACATTAAACTTTATCAACTTTTGATGTATTTATATTTTTATATTTGGGACACTTTTTAAAATTCTTGAGAATGTTACTTTCAAGTCGTATCAATGGCTCACATACATCCAATTTATACAATTAGCTTTATCAAGCCTAACTTGGAACCTTTGATTTATAAAAGAAATGAAAAATTATATGGATGACAAGCATATACTAGTTAATGAGTTGATATAGCTATAGTTTGAATTAATCACGGCTCTCGATAAATATCTAGCTTTAATTACAGTTTGAGTTTGATAGAATTCGCGCGATTTATACAAATGTTGTGCGCAATTATACAAAAATTATGCACGAATCAAATTGTATACTAAAATATACAAATACTGTGATTTATACAGCGAATTATACAAACATTGTGCACAAACTGTATAATGAAATATACAGCGATGGATCCAAGATTTTAACTCAGGAGGTTCGAAATATAAAAGTATAAATGTGCGAATAAACCAAAAATACAATTTTCAAAGGAAATAGTGATACATAGTCTAATATTATTTCATTACTTTTAAAAAAAATAAAGTGAAATATTGGGTTGGTTCCTCAAAGCCGAAATTAAATTAAAAAAAATAATTAAGAAAAACTAAAATATAATACTTTAAGTGAGATTTGAACTCTGAGCATGAAAGTTCATTTAAAAAAGAAACATACCATTATGCTAGACTTTACTTATTCTTTTAAAAGTTCAAGTTTAATATATTTATGAAAATATAGAAAATTTATTTTTTATATACAATCTAAGTTTTTGTCGAGGGGGTTCAGATCCTTCCCCCTCCTTAAGTCCGCCCTTAAAAATATATAAGCATTATACAAAAATTATAAATTGTATAATAAATTATATAAATAATATATACAAACAATGCTATAATTATAATTACAAAATATAATTATCCAAATTATGACTATGAAGTATAATTAATTTTTATATATTTATCATTTATAAAATTTGCTCAAAAAGACAAGCCTTCAACTATTGTACCATATAAGGACATAATCTTTGTGGAAAAACATTGGTAAAGAGGTATTATATACAATTGAGAAATAAAAGAAAATTAGCAATATATACCACATGTGACAATCTTTGAACAAATGACGTGTGTAGCTTAGTTGGTTCTGTGCCCAAATTTCACATATTAGGTTATGGGTTTAAGTCTCCATAGGTTTATTTTTAAAGTACTTTTTTGACCTTATTTGTTTAGTAATTATTTGGTGCTTTGTTTAAACAAATATTTAGTATTTTATATTAGTAATGAGATTATTTTAAATACATATCATAAAAAATACTCATTGAAAATCATTATTTTTTATGAGATTAATATATATATAGTGTTACATCATTTTATATATGTTTTTTATTTCAGAAGGTGATACTACATACGCAAAATCTTGCATATGCCACTGATTGCTAGGGATACATGGTCAGAATTATGAAAAGCAAACAAGACTTTAAATTTGGATACACAAAAAAACTGCAACAAGCTCATGTTGCGACAGTGCAAAGTTATCGCTCCATAGAAAAATATAAAAAGTCGATGTTTATATGTGAATATATATTAATAATGAGTAACGACATTGCTAACATAAATGCTACTAAGCATATACTTGCTAGTAAATTTGATATGAAAGACCTAGGAGTTGATCGACGAGCTTGATGATTTCACTGTTATTAGTTGCCTAGCGATGAACGACTCATTTCGACGATGCGCCAAGTACAATCCACATCATTAAATTTTCTAGTCTTCTCTAGCTTATAAAGTTCTGGCCAATTGGCTACATCTAATTTTAATTTGAATTATTAAGAAAGATTATGTAAGATTTTTTTTCAGATAAAATTTTATATAGACGTGGAAGTATCTCTGGTCCTATATGGACACAAATTTTGAGAAAAAAAGACTTAAATTGTATAATTACTTCAACTTCATAAAGTAATCAATTTTTGTAAAAGGTTGTTCAGTATCCAAATTAAAATTTGAGATATTCGAGTGAAGGATATTTGATGTATTTATAATGGATTTCAACTATCCGAATTATGAGGTAGTGACATAATTTTCTTTCTTTTTTGGATATGCATATAAGATCCATTTTCAATAATAATTGAAATCTAAGATAATTGATTCAACATTAATCATATAAAGTGAGACAGAGGGAGCACTATTTTATTTTATAATTTGGGAAAAGTTCTTTCAAGTTAATAAATCTTAACCATTTATTACAATACAATACTTTGATTTTTGTTTTTAGAAATCTTATTGATACATCATAGTTTTAAATAGTTTAATTCAAAGTTTTAAAATATTAGATTAAGTTTATATATCATCTAACTAAAAAACTCATAAATTCAAAAAGAAACTTAAGAAAATAATTATATTTTCTAAATATTAATTATAATTTTGGAGAACAAAAATTTAATTAATAAGAGTAAAAGACTTGAAAATGATATTTAATTCTATATAATACGTACATAATTTTTCCATCATCATAAATAAAATGTTTTATTCTTTTAATTTTATACTAAGTAATTTGTCCGAACTTTGCACGATCACAAATACCAATATTAAATGTCTAAGAATGGATATTATAAATTTAACTTTGATTCTATCTTGAATATTCTTTTTTAAATTTAAACTGGGTTACGAAGGAAAAATGAGTTATCGAAAAGAATAACATATTGGGGGCTAATCTTGCAGCATACAATTTAGTTCACCGACTACAAATAACCATTGTGTAAAGATATTGACTTACCATAAGAGTAAAGCAAAGGAAAGATACCAACATGGAGTGTTTCATTCTTAACTATAGGTCTTGGATTCGAGCCCTTGGAATGGAAAAAATCCTGTTGGGAGCGTCACCCCCAAAATAAGCCTTGTAATGCACGATTCGAATTTAGTCAACCCTTCACGGCCTCCGAACATCGAGTGGGAAACCAAAAAAAAAGCAAAGGAAAGATAAACTTATTAACCTATTTTATTAATATCTAAACATCCAACAGCAAAGACATCATCATTAGTAGAAAATACACATGCTAATACAAACATTTGCCTATATTTTTCTTCACCATTTCAACTTGCGTTTATGTTTGTGGGCCAAAAGATTGAAAAGATGGGCCAAAGAGGCAAAAATGGTGGCTAAAAAGCACATAAGGCATGACAATGCAAATAATGCCCAATCCTTAAATGTTTTCTTGACAAGCTGAGTCCTGTCTGAAATAAGCAATGCTCTGTAAACTGCTTCACTTACAGAATATGCTGATATTGGATCATATTCATCTGCTAATAAGCCATATTCTGTCACACAAACTATATCATATATTCCATTAGTCTCTGAAGTAGCAAGGTGCTTGCATATTTTCAATCGACAATCGATGCGATCCTCGGTCGATAACTTGTCTCCATGAGTCAACATCAATATGGGGTTCCCATCTGTAGTAAAAAATGAATGTCAAAGTTGAAAAACAAGCAAACTTATTTATTATGACAAGTTGAAATATTGATATGAAAAAAAGTTGCAATCAATAATACTTTTCTTATAATTTTTGAATATCTAAATTGTTATTTCAAAATATTAAATTAATTTAGCGTTAAACTAACTTTCAAAAAGCGCAACATGACAACTAAAGTGAGTAGTTTTCCACATTCATCGGTGATGGCTTTTTGGGATGATTTTTTTGAATCGAAGCAACAGTTAAAATGGGACGGACAGATTAATTCTCACTTGATTTATTGAGTGAAGATGAGAAAAAGAGTTGCTTCAATGCATCCAATGGCTTGAAATCACCAAGTCTTAGAGACTTGTATATTTCATAAGCATTGGCCACCAGCATAACACAATTGACTGTTCTCTTTATGAACATTGAACAAGAAGCATCCTCTAATTCATGATCTCCTGGTCTGGAACACAGCTTCTTATGGTGGACTCCATCATGAGCCGTCCATTCTTTCAATTCTAGAAGAGCTTCATCAACTCTATCATAATCGAAGCCCATCGTATCGTAAATGCAAAATCCACTGCGTGATGATCTTAGCACATTGTGCTCCTCCATCCTTAATTTCCTGTAACCACAATCATTTCCTTGACAAAAACCATTTTACACGAAAATTAGCTTTTAAAAAGCAAAATATAATAATTATTTTGGGACAGAGAAAATCAATTAATACAAGTTCATTGATATCTTCTTAAGAATGACAATTTTGATTCTTGAATAATATCACAAGTTTAATGGAATGGAATAGTAATAAAGTCCTATAAAAACATAACGAGGTTTGACAAAATACTGTAACAGCTGATTTTATTTTTTATAATGTAAACTCGATGTTCTTTTCTTTTTAATCTGTTTGAAAAGAAAGATATTTTTTAATTAAAATTTCTTATTTTATCTTTAATAACATGTTTTCATAATTATGGAAACACAATTCGAAATTCAGGGTATAACATATGGGTCTAGAATGTCATTAAACTCATTGTTTATTTGAGTCACACCGTTCAAAATTTAGTATATGCACGTGTTTAGTAGATTTCTTAACATAGATATAGAGTTTAAGACAACGCTATAAATTCAATTGAACGCATAACTTAATTTCACTCATCCCTAGAGATCATAAATTATAAGTGAGCTTTTGATATGTACCAAATAACGTTACTTTTTTCTTAAAGTTCGTATCCAGTTAAATAGACGTTATAAAATTAGAAAGAAAATGTTGTATCAACCAAGTACCTGAGGAAGTTTGAGCAAAAGGGATGAGACCAGATTGGCCAAGAACACTATACATAAGGTTGACAAGTGAACTTTTACCAGCATTATGAAAACCAACCAACAATATAGTATTCACAGGTGGAATATCCATATTTTCTTTCTTAATTCCACCAATTGGTACCCAAAAATCACCTGATTTATAAGACATTAACTTTTGCCTAACCTCATCAAGACTCTCTATGGACATCAAATATAGCCTCTCCATTTCTCTAAGCACTTTAAGTATTGGTGTCATTTTTGATAAATTTTGCATTTTTTCAAATTTAAATTTTACACATTCATCTAATTTTGTTGATGATCTCCACCAATAGTGTATAGCTCTACTTTCTTCATCATGTTGATTAAGAAAATTTTCTCCCCTCATTGTATATTATGTAGTAGCAATATTTTTACCCTTTCTTTAGTAGATTTTGGGTGAGGCTATAGGAGCTAATTTGCATGGCTATTTATAGTTGTTCTTGTCACTACTAGCTTGGTGCTAGTATGGGCAGAGCATAAATAAATAATACTACTCCTACTTTGGTTCAAATTCGATATTATATAAATATGTACAAAAATCAAATTCAGAATTAAGTCGCTAATGCATTTTTTGTATTTGGACATGTGATATGAAGTCATGATTTTTAAATTAACGTTTAAACATGCGAGTTGGGGTCGTGATTTCAAATCTCAAGTTCTCAAAATAGCACCATTTGGATTTCGATTTCAAGTTTTTTAAAATGTAAAACTTGACAATAAATTTATATTTTGGAAGAATCATTTTAAATTTTATAAAAGATGTTCATGCTCAACGTGAACAGATTTTTTATACCATGTGAAAAAGTTTATGTTGAAGAATAACTAGTTACTATTATTGTTGACCAGTGAATCTTTATAAAAATATGTGTATTTAAAAGCTTGTAATCACAAACGTTTATTTATATAAAAAAAATGAAGATATGTGATTTATTAATTCGGTGCCTTAGGATAATCTGATATCTTGTTTCTAAACTATTGTTTGCTCATTTGAAAGATTGTTAAGAATTAATCAAATTTTGATAGTTTTCACAACTTGTGGGATTTTCATGATTATGAAGAAAAATAATAAAACTTACGAATCCCAAATTGCATGTTCAAACAAAATTTCAGCTTCAAATCAATCTGATTTCAAAACACAATTCCATATGGTATGTCTTAATAGGTCCTTAATGGCGCTATCCTAAATTTATAACTCATAATGTTTAAATTTAGATTCTGTCTTTGAGTACAGGTTATTAATTTTAAGATATTTATATAGTTATAAATTATTTTATTAAGATAGAAAAAAATTTTAAAATTAAATTATTTCTAATTATAAAATAATTGTATTTTTTTGGGACAAACTTAAAAGGAATGTCACATAATTAATCAAATTTTGTAGGAGAGACAACCGCTTTTGTGAAAAAAAATATCACATAAATTGGATGACGGAACAAAAAATCTTACCACCAATGATGTAGTGTTTGTTACTAGCTTTGTTTTGCACCACAACGGCTACTCATTTCTTCGTTTCATTTTGCTCTACAGGAAGTTTCTAAGTAATTTCAAGCCATATAACAGTACACAACAAAGCTTTTGGACATGTCACATATTAATGAGAACAACGTATTTAGTGTATTTTTACATAGTGAAATCGAAAAAGAATAGAATATACACAGATCTAATATAATAAAAAGTTTATATAAAAAAAGGATATATATTGATACTATATTTGGTACAAAAATAATAATGAGCATAAATAGAAAAATGTAAAACATTAAAATTATCTTTCGATACATGACGGCACTTTCAAAAATTTACAGGACGTAGCTACATGTTAGGCTTCGTAGCAAATATATAATACATGTGTATATTGATACTGCTCTTTCCCGAGTTTCCATAGTTATAGTTTGAGTAATTACATTTTGTAATTATAGCTATAGCATTGTTTGTATAATTTGTGTAACATTTATCTACATTTGTATAATTCACTATATAATTTGCAATTTGTATATCATTTGTATATTTTGCTATACAATTCATGCACAACATTTTGAATAATTCGCTATACAATTTACGGCATGTGTACATTTCGCTATACAATTTGATTTGTGCACAACTTTTGTACAATCGCGCACATCGTTTGTATAAATCGTGCTAATTATACAAAACTCAAACTGTAATTACACTTAAATATTTGTCGTGAGCCTTAATAAATTCAAAGTACAACTATATTAGTTAATTAATTAGTATATGTTTACTTATCCGCTTAATTTTTCAGGAAAAAACCTTATTCAGCTTTTGTCTTTAGTTAGACCATTCAGTTTTGGGCGTGAGCTATTAATAGTGGGGCTAAAATGTGGGAATATGGTGGGGATGAAAATTGTAGAAAGCGCTAGATAAAGTTAAAAGAACAAATACCTTGGTTCCATTATCATCATGAAAAGAAATATACAGATTTTTAGGATGGTACACAAGGAATTGTTTTAGTGTTAAGTACAAGCATCAAGAAAAAAGTGAGATTCCTGTAAACCAAAAGGATTATTGTAGCTCTCCAATTAAAGCTTTGTACGTAGTTACACGAAAATTCATAACTCATGAACTTCATGACTTAGTAAAGCAACTTTTGTTCGCATCTCTAGTCTATATTCCCAATACAACTATTGGTCAGACGATTAGCCGATTTATGGCAGTGCTATTGATGAAAATACAGTAAAACTATGATGATGAAGAAAGCCAATTATTAAAGAATGCACAGTAAAACATTAAGTATAATATATTATTCCTTCTAATTCAAGAGAACATTAATAAATGCATGCATAGGAGGATTTGCGTAAGGAGTAACCTTTCGGCTATATGAAAACTTTGCTTCAAAACTCCTCCAACTTTACCTTTTTAATACCACCATTAACGATCCAATTTTAACTTGTCCCCATTATGTGTCTTTTGTCCTAACCCCAATGTCTTTATAAACATTTATTCCCATTAAGCCAAAAGGGTCACATGTAAAAGTTCTTCCACTTCTTGATTTCCTTCACATCACCATCCTAGTCCTCAGTAATGGCTGCTGAAAAGGCAAATTATGGAGCTTCTGAAACCTACAACAGCAATGGCTGCCACGAGCAGTGTGATGATGGAGATACGAGGCAACAAGATCACAACAAGGGTTCCAGGGATCAGTACCAGCTTTTAGGCAAAGCATTGGCACATAGAGCTGTATTTGGTTCAGGCAGTCGCAGAGGAAGAGCCAGAAAAGTCAGGAACATGAATGATCTTAAGACATTGCCTAGCAGGCTAAGCAAAGTTTCCTTGGCTGAAGATAAAAATTACTAGAATGTTTCATTTCATCATGTTATGGCATCCCAAATGCCAGTTTAAACACTAATATCATATCCTACAGGTAGTCTTGTAAATATTGTTTGAATCGAATATAAGTATTAGATCGTAATTTACACCTGATATGCCCAGAATAGATCTGCACCTAGCGGAATGTAGACCTGCATTTTTGCACATTAGTCGACTTGTACCATTTATAGAAACGAACACAGAATGCCATTGTCACAGGATGAAGAGGGAAAAAAGAGAGAAGAATCACATGTATCTTGCAGCCGTTGAATTTCAAATGAAATCAATATTATATCATCTAACCTTGCTCTTTGTTTTCCACGTCGAGGCGTGAGAATAGTAGTGCTACATCTTAAATACTTCTTTCTCCACTTCTTTTAGGAGTTGAGATTGATAGGATACAAATAAGAATGCGCCTTCTTCGGTCCCTGAAAGGACCTTCATTTGTCGCAAAAAAATGTTGGTCAGAAAGTGGTGTTCCTGAATGTTACGAGTCGATTTTTTTAGGTCACAAAAGTTCAAAGGTATGAAAGATTTGCATTGACAGAGGAGAAACTGTCAGCTATGAGCAGAGGGGATGGTATATATTCCCTACTTCCTCAAAGCGCTAGCTCCATTTCACAACATTCCTACTATAAAAAGCCAAGTTTATCTCCATTCAAATCTTCACCTTCC
The DNA here is from genome assembly GCA_000787875.1 of Solanum virginianum. Classification (NCBI taxonomy): domain Eukaryota; kingdom Viridiplantae; phylum Streptophyta; class Magnoliopsida; order Solanales; family Solanaceae; genus Solanum; species Solanum virginianum. The sequence goes on from DF359769.1 coordinate 18,304, forward strand.
ATCATTGGACAATCATTTGCATCATGGCCATACTGCCCACAACATGGAATGGAGAAACGCCTTCTCTTCGCGTAAAGATCCAGCCCATCTCTGCATCCTCCCTCTTTCAACTTAACCAAATTTATACACTCATGAGGGTTGCAACTGAAGCTTTGACCAATGCCCTCAGAATCCTCAACTTCCGCAAGAATCGGCGAGTCTGATGGGCTCTCATATGCAATAGTATTACCCCCATTGGATGCAGTAGGAAACCCCTTAATGCGAGATAAAACTGTAGATACTTCATCACAAACAACATTGAGGCGTTCTTCAGTTTCAATTGATTCATTAATCAGTGTTGAAATCATGGACTGCAATAACTGAACTTTTCCCATATGATCACTTGGTAGAGTAAAGAGCGTGGGCTTAGCCAAAGAGGAGGTAAACTCACGCCAGCGCATGGGCAGATATTGGTCTGGAATGTGAAAACAGTTATTAGTTGACAAAACACGAAGCACATGCCTGCAGAGTATACCAGTAAACTCAAAATTATGGCAGCTACAGCTAATGAACTCATCATGCGGAACCCAGAGTACTTTGTAACCCCCATCCATTTCCTTATGATGTCTCACAATGAAATAACTTTCATTAACCATCAGTGATGCATATTGCGGTGCAAAAACAAGCTCCTCCTGCAGTTTTGAGAATGCGTATGATGTAAGAACAGTTGCCGCATGAGATTCTATTGGTGAACCTGTTTTCAGAGGAACCTTTTGAATGTTTTTCTGTACTTTATGTTTTGCTCCTACTTGATCTTTAGCATCTACAACCCGAGCAACCTGCAGTATGTACAGTTCTCAGCAAAAGAATTGAAGAAAAATTAAATAAGTGATAATTGAACTTGCTAAGAAACAAAAGGTAAGTGAAAATCTCACACCTGCTCCACAAAGTTATCAAGTACAGATTGAGCACTCAAGAACCTCTGGATATAAGTATTTATTGTCTCCGACTGAAATGTACTAGTCATTCCAGCAAAGAAGAAAGATCTCAAAAAAGGAAGCGCCCAGTATGAACGTAAAGCATATAGACTGGCAATATGTTTATTTCCATTAAGCTGGTAGGTTTTGACCATGTCATTCCATCCCACTTCGTATTCCTCAACCGAATGTGAACTGTAGAGGCGATGGAACTCAGCCTTCCAATCATCATATTGGCTTCCGAGAAGTGTGGAAAACCAATCTGTAAACCTCAAAGTTATATTCCAAATGCAAAATGCATGTTTTACTCTTGGTATTTCAGTGGCAATAGCTTCTTTGAGCCACAAATTTTGATCAGTCAAAATGGTTCCTGGAGCCTTGCCATTCATGAAGCCCAAGAATGTCTAGCACCGATTTTAGAGAAACAAACAAAAGAGTGGCTGCCACGAGCAGTGTGATGATGGAGATACGAGGCAACAAGATCACAACAAGGGTTCCAGGGATCAGTACCAGCTTTTAGGCAAAGCATTGGCACATAAGTTTCAAACTATGGATAGAAAGATCCATTTCAAAGATATCTGCAGTTGTTACAGCTAAGCTAGTAGCTTACGCATACCAGGATTCTTAACAAACATATGTACAAACAAAAGATGATAAGGAGGACTGAAGATTGGTAAAAAGATATAACTAGTGAGTTTTGTATCATAAACAGAAAAGAGGAAATTCAGAGGAAGATTACAAAGCCAAGGTGATGATTCGACATTGTTATAAAGCGAGTGAAGCAAATTATAAAGCTCAAGCAAACAAATAGACAACAATTTATTAAGCAATAGATCTTTCAGCTAGCTGCAACCTGCAAAATATTCTTCTTTTTCGATGAAGACAATGATATATTCTTCTTTAAGATTGTAACACATTATGTATATATATATCAGCAGCACAAAGATTGTGCAACAACCAATTTAGGCCTGCAAGATACTCTTACATTTTAATTTTAGGGTACAGCCAAACACACCCTCTTCATCCTCCAGTTTACACAGTTATTCGAAGTAGCTCCATAATATCTGAACTGATGGATAATCCGTTTTTCCTTAACATGTGAAGTAGTAAGTAAGAGCAAGGAGTAAGCTTGTCTTTTTCGCACTAGTTTCATCAATATTTTCTGGGAACTCTCGCGCTCTCCGATAGTTAGGCACACGATAGGCATTTCAAGCACTTGAAGCATTTTGGGTACTGGAAAATTAAGTGGGTTTAAAGAAAATTCAACAATTCATAAATGTGATTAGTATAACGGTACAGTAATAAGATTGCACAGCTTCATACCTTCAATGCCCAGGAGAACGACTGCACATTTTCATCTCGAAGGAGTGCACAACCAAAGAAACAATGACTTCCATGGTTATCCACCCCAATCCATATCCCAAGAAGCATATCATAGGCATTCAAGCGGTGAGTAGTGTCAAATACTGTGGCATCACCAAAAGCCTCATACAACCTCAGTGATGAAGCATAAGACCAGGCAATATACTCCAACCTATTATTACAATCTATCTTATAGTCGTATTTGAATTTCAAGTCTTTGTCTTTCATCTCCTTGCACATTTTGAGAAGGTCAATAGGGTCATTATCCTGGTCCACATTTCTAAAAGATTGTAGCAAGTTTCTGACATCGATCTCTGTGAACGGTAAACAACCCAACTTGACTCCCTTCTCTAGCTCCATCAATCTCAGCATTTGGCGAACTGACATCCCAGCTTTTGCAAACATGCAAATGCGACTCTTGTCATCAGGAGACATGGTGCAGTAGGCAGGAATTAGTTGCATCTCAGTTGACTTTAAAAGTTCATGGTTATGAACATTGCTGAAACCTGTAATCCGCCATTCAGGGACATTAAGATCCGCTCTTTTAACAATTCTCATAAATGTCTGGCACCCACAATGTGATGATTTTCGATTCCTTTGCAGCTTGCCATCTTCTGAAGGCTTGAGTTGTGGATAGCCACCACGATGGCATGTAAAATCTCTTCTTGTAATGCCCCTACCAATTCCATCCTTTCCTCGGGTACGATGTCGTCTAATCGAAAAACCGCATTGCTTTGCAAAGCTACAGTAAAATTCATATGCAGCATCCTGTGATACAAACCTTTGACCAATGAAAGGGATAAGGTTCACAGATGTTTGTCGTGATAAGATTGTGTCCTCGGGCATTTCCTCCACAGCGCCAATATCATCCTGAGATGAATCCGCCCCATTTTCAGATATTTCTTTTGCTACGTCTGTTATCTCGGGCATTTCCCAATTCTAGAAAAGTTGGATTACAGATGATAATATCATCTTCACATGCTATATCCAGCCAATAATGCACAATCACAGCGAGCTGTATAGAATACCCAATGCTGCAGAGAGAAGAGGAAGACCCAAAGAAAAGATACGGATCAGAAGGCAAAAACACAAATCTGAAAGCAAAAGAAGAAAGAATCTAGTGTCATGAAGGTTCTGAACCACTTAATTTACATTGAAAAGTGCTAAAAATTACGGCATGATAATCAAGATTATTGTCATGCATCCTATAAAAGGACTTCAATTAGCACCTCTCACCAGTCACCAATACAAGCATTGTTACAGGCTGACAGCAGGCTTCAATTTATCAAATACTCTGTGAAGAGCAACTATACCCTGTCTTACATCGATCCTTCATTCGCCTTGATATATCCATATCTAAAAGGACTTCATGAGGATTTTCCAGAATACAATAAAAATATAGTAAAAAAAAATTATACATATCAATATACTAATCCATAATCGAGTCTGCACATAAGTTAATACCCAGGGGAACTTGTAATCACTCCTTGCAGTGTATTCTTCATAGCATCTCTTGTAGTAGACATGTTAAGGAACTGGTTCTTAACTAGTTCTTCATCATAACCACTACCCATTCTTATTTGAGACATATATGATATCCTGTTCCTGCATATGTTTGTTATGTTTTACTTAATGATTTCTTAATCATCAAAACTTCATATTGTTAGTTCAGCACATAGCTTATTTGGAGAAGAACTGCGAAACTAATCAATTCTATTACTCGTACATTTAGTAAATTAGTTCCTAAAGTAAAATAAGACATGAATACCATAAATTTTTGCCCAGTGGCGCAGTAAGCCATTTGAAGTCTCTCAAGTAATACATCAATATATCAAATTCCAGAAAACCACAGTAAAACAAATCAGATATCAGAAAAGAAAATTTTCCGAAATAATCAGTACAGCACACAAATAGATACAGGAAATTAACATATCTAATTATGTAGATTGTGATTGTGATACAGAACAAATAGCTAGCACAGCCAGCCGGCCATAAATATCAGTTACAATAACAATTAAACTTCAAATACCCACACATCACATCTACATACACTGAGAGAAGAAGACGACCTTGGGTTGGAGAATTCGCCGGAGAAGACGAACACGAACACCGGTGATAACCACGGCGGAGCCGCACGAAATTGGAAGAGATGGAGTAGCCGGTATCGACTGAGGAACTGTAAGATTTGTGTAAAGCCAGGTTTACCCCCGTAGTCCAGGTCTATATGTTAGGGCAAAAATGTAAATATGTAGCCTTATCTCCTCGCGTTGATCTACTTCGCGAGCCACAATGAATCCAGTAATTTTTTTGTTTTTTTTTTGTAATAACCATGACAAGGGTATTCTAGGAAAAGGACTAAAAATACCATTTTACTATATAGTTGAATTATTAAAATATTTTTAAAGTCTAAATAAGTAAATTATTCAAAGTTTAAAAAAAATATTTAATGAGATTTTAATTATTTTATATTTTCTAGAAAAATAGTTTGTAAATAATCAAAATAGCATGAAGTAATCTTTGATTTTTGTTTTTAAATATAATATGGATTAGAGAGAGTACTTAGTACATTTTCTAAATAGAAAAAATTAAAAATATTGTTAACGTATTAAAAATAGTTCAAAAATATCTTTCTTTCACCTATTAATATTGGATAACATAATTCAATAAGTGAAAGAAAAACATGTTCGAATCAAACATCCAATAAAAAGTCATCTTTGCATTATGAATTACTACACTAGTATGGAAGATCATGAAAGTAGTTAGTTGTATTGACTAGAGTAGTTAGTAGATCATTAATATCTAGATTAGTTGGTTAAAGTTAGTTAGAAGATATTTAGGTTGTGGTTGTATGGTATGGAGCCACACATTGTTAATGTGGACCATCAACAATTTATACATATACTCTACTGTACAGACACAAAAGGAATAATACACATTTTCACATTTCTTCTTCTTCAAACTGATTTCTTCTTCACAATTGCTCTCTCTCTTCACTCCTTCATCTTCGACTGAGCTGAGACTCAATTTTCACATGGTATCAGAGCGGGATTGAGTTCCTTCGACTGAAATTATTCGACATTCGCAGAGGACTGGAGAACCAGAGGGTTAGTTCAGATCGACGACGATAATGGCGGATTCTGTGACCAATGCCACTGCTGATACTGCTGAACGAGTCGAGACACTTGACCAAGTCGAAAGGAGGAGAAATCACCCCATGTAACTCCACAATTCGGATACTCCAGGGAGTATTCTCACTACTGTCCAACTCACAGGGACAGAGAATTACTCACTTTAGAGTAGATCGATGCTTATTAACCTCCGAGCTAAGAGCGGGGTCGGATTTATGCTTGGAACATGCAAAAGGTGCGACTACAAAGGGAAAATGGAGGACCAGTGGAAAAAGTGTAATGTTTTCGTGTTGGAGTGGATTATGAACACAGTTTCAAAGGATCTTCTCAGCAGCATTGTGTACGCGACGGATGCGGCAATGGTATAGGCAGACTTGAAGAAAAGGTTTGATAAAGTTGATGTATCTAGGGGTTACCAGTTGCATCTAGAGATTTGCACAATTAGCCAAGGTAATATGTCAGTTTCGGCTTATTTTTCAAAATTGAGGTTGCTGTGGGATGAATTTGATGCACTGGTACCTCCATCTTCGTGCAATTGTGATAACTCTAAGACATATGTAGATCATCTTGCACGCTTGAGGTTGTTTGCATTCCTAATGGGATTAAATGAGGTCTATGCACATGCTCGAAGTCAGATATTGATGATGACACCCTTACCTAGCGGTAGCAAAGCCTATGCCATAATTATGGCAGATGAAGGACAAAGACTAACTGCTAGTTTGAACATAGGAAGTAATACATCAGAGCAGATTGCTCTATATGCAGGGAAAGGCCAGTTCCCTAGAAGGTTTCAGCCTAGAAAGAAGAATTGAGATCAGATTTGTGAGCATTACAAGCTTCAAGGTCATGTGAAGGAGGAATGTTACAAGCTAAATGAATATCCTCCTGACTGGAAGTTCAAGAAGAAGCAACCAGGAGCATCAGGAGTATCAGCAGGCTCAATGCATAACAATAGGCATAAAGATGCAGTGAACCAAGTGACTGGTGCCAAGAATGATATGGACTTAGTTGATGCATTTGCTCCTATAGCCACTGGGATGAAGGGGAAGACCACTGAGTCTAGTTCCCTTATGACCACACAACCAACATTCACCCCAACTCAGTACAATAGGATTCTACACTTGCTAGAAAGGGAAGCAACAGACACAAGTTCAGGCAATGCACCAAAGAACATGGCTAATATGGCAGGTATGACTATCACATCCACTACTTTGTCTGTAAATAATGGTAGCATACAAGGTAACATTGTAAAACAAAGGGAAGATTGGATAGTTGACTCAGGTACCACATGCCACATGACTTACAAAGTAGACAAACTCTGTCATGCATCCAAATGTGTAAATAGAATGATACATTTGCCTAATGGTGAGAGTGCACAAGTGTCACACACTGGTTGCTGTAACACAGTTGATGGAAGACTTCTAGATAATATACTAGTAATACCTGTATTTAAGCACAATCTACTCTCAGTGTCTAAATTGACAAGACAATTAAATTGCTCAGTTAATTTTTTTCCTGAGTTTTTTGTGCTTCAGGACCTCTTCAGTGGAGAGGTGAAGGGGATTGGTAAGGAGTCTGGTGGTCTGTATCATCTGCCTGCAACATTACAATGTGGAGAAGCCAAAGGGAATTCAATGGTAATGATGACACAAGGTTCCAGTACAGAGCAGTTGCTGTGGTATAGTAGGTTGGGCCATCCTTCTATGAAAGTATTGAAGCACTTGCTCATGGATAGAAATCTCAGTGTGAGTAGTGATTGTAATAAATGTCTATTTGTCCCCTTGCCAAACAAACTAGACTGTCTTTTCCTTTGAGTATGTCTAGAGCATTAGATATTTTTGACTTGATTCATTTAGATGTGTGGGGGCCTTATAAGACTCCTACTCACAATGATTTTAGATTTTTTCTAACAATAGTAGATGATCACTCAAGAATATGCTGGTTATATCTGTTGAGGCTGAAAAGTGATGTGTTTTCAATATTAAAGTCTTTTCTGATATTAGTGAAAACTCAATTTAACAAGCATGTTAAGAGACTAAGAACTGACAATGGCATTGCGTTTTTTAGCACTGAATGTTGTGATTTGCTGAAGGCCCTTGGTGTTGTTCATGAGAGTAGTTGTCCATATACTCCACAACAAAATGGAGTGGTTGAAAGAAAACACATGTATGTTCTTGAAGTAGCTAGAGCAATTAGGTTTCAGGGTAACCTTCCTATGAGATTTTGGGGAGAGTGTGTGATGTCTGCTGTATATCTGATTAATAGGCTTCCCACTTCAGTTTTAAAAGAAAAGTCTCCCTATGAGCAGTTTCATAGACACAGGGCAGATCTTGATCATTTGAGAGTCATAGGCTGCTTATGCTATGTAACCAAAGTGGTCAAACAAGATAAATTTTCTCCTAGAGCTGAAGCTTGCACAATGATGGGGTACTCACCAACTCAGAAGGGTTATTTATTGTACAGCCTATCCCAGAAGAAGTTCATTGTAAGTAGAGATGTCATCTTCAAGAAGGACATTTTTCCATTTAAGCAGATACTCAACAAGCAGCAGCCTTTGTTCCCTGCAGAATTAGATCCTATCTCAAATGATTTTTCCATATGTAGTGAGGATAGGGAACTGCCTATACCAATCCCAGCAGTTGATGCTCACTTGGAGAATGATCACATGGATGTGCCTGATTTTTTTACAAGAAGATGTCTATGATATCTCTAATGAAAGACTGACTGTTCATCATATTCAAGCTGCTGATAGTAACAATGCTGATCAACCTGATCCTGTGCTGATGAGAAATGAAGATGCTGCACTCAAAAAATTTACTAGAGACATTCATCCTCCCATCTGGATGAAGGATTATGTGACCCCAATAACTAAGTGTCATTCTCAAGGTAACTATGTTTGCTATGACAATGTATCCTCTGAGTATAAAACATATCTATCAGAATTCTCCACAGATGTAGAACCAAAGACCTTTGAGGAGGCAACCAAGGACAAGAGATGGATGTTTGCCACGCAACAAGAGGTGCAGGCACTGGAGGAGAATGGGACTTGGAAGATAGTTGAATTGCCTCAAGGGAAGAATGTTGTAGGCTGCAAGTGGGTGTTTAAGATCAAATACAAGGCTGATGACAAGATTGACAGATACAAAGCCAGGCTGGTGGCCAAGGGGTATAGTCAAACTGAAGGAATTGATTATCAGTAGACCTTTTCTCCAGTTGTGAAGATGACTACAGTGAGGTCTATCATTGCATTAGCTGCTACACAGAATTGGAGAATTTTTCAAATGGATGTTTTCAATGCCTTCCTACAGGGTGACTTGTTGGAAGAGGTTTATATGAAGTTACCTAAGGGATCTTTCAGTGGTGAGAAAAGTAAAAATCTGGTATGTAAGCTGGTTAAATCATTGTATGGACTTAAGCAAGCCTCAAGGCAGTGGAATGCCAAATTAACTGAGGCACTCTTGAGTTCAGGATATATTCAGAGTCATCTAGACTACTCTTTATTCACCAAAATAAGGGGCAGTGGCATGGTAATAGTGCTGGTATATGTTGATGATCTCTTAATTACAGGGAATGATGCAAAGCTAATAGAAGAGACCAAACACACCCTGCACAGTCATTTTAAGATCAAGGATTTGGGTGAACTAAAATACTTCTTGGGTATTGAATTCCTGAGAACTAGTGTAGGTATTGTGATGAATCAGAGAAAATATGCACTTGAATTGATAGCTAGGCTGGTTTGGGGAATGCTAAACCTTATATGACACCTCTGGATTGCACACAGAAGCTGACTAGTGTTGAGTATGATGCAGACACAGATATCTTTTATAAAGATGTTCCCAGATATCAGAGACTAGTGGGTAAACTACTCTATCTTACAATCACCAGACCAGATGTTGCCTTTGTTGTTCAGATGTTGAGCCAGTTCATGCAAAAGCCTAAATTTTCACATTGAAAAGCTGCACTAAGAGTGGTCAAATACATTAAGCTGGAGTCCGGAAAAGGATTGCTTATAAGCTCCAATCAGGAGCTTCAACTGACTGGGTATTGTGATGCAGATTTGGATAGAAATCTCAGTGTGAGTAGTGATTGTAATAAATGTCTATTTGTCCCCTTGCCAAACAAACTAGACTGTCTTTTCCTTTGAGTATGTCTAGAGCATTAGACAAACACAAGGAGGTCTATTACTGGTTTTATTCTGAAGTTTGGAAGCTCACCTATTTCCTGGAGATCCAAGAAACAACACACAGTTTCAAGGAGCTCCACAGAGGCAGAATATAGGAGCTTGGCAGCATTGACAGCTGAGATTGTATGGGTCACAAACTTATTCAAGGAATTGGGTGTGGTGCTGGTGAAGCCAGTGCTTGTGTTTTGCAATAATAAGTCAGCACTACAGATTGCTGCTAACCCAGTCTTCCATGAGCGCACCAAACACATCGAGATCGATTGTCACTTCATTAGGGAGAGGATCCAACAAGGACGTATCAAGACTATATATATCCACACTAAAGATCAACAAGCTGATTTACTCACTAAGGCACTTGGGACGACACAACATGACTTTTTGGTTGGCAAGCTTGGACTATTGAATCTCTTCAATAGGCCTAGCTTGAGGGGGAGTATTGAAGATCATGAATAAGTAGTTAGGTATATTGAATAAGTGTATTGACTAGAGTAGTTAGTAGATCATTAATATCTGGATTAGTTGGTTAAAGTTAGTTGGAAGATATTTAGGTTGTGGTTGTATGGTATGAAGCCACACATTGTTAATGTGGACCATCAACAATTTATACATATACTCTACTGTACAGACACAAAAGGAATAATACACATTTTCACATTTCTTCTTCTCCAAACTGATTTCTTCTTCACAATTGCTCTCTCTTCACTCCTTCATCTTCGACTGAGCTGAGGCTCAATTTTCACTAGTAATTCATCATTTCTAACAAGTTTTCAAATTGGAAATGACATTTTAGAAATCATAAATGTAAGACGGTGGGGATATTCTTTAATTGTGATGGAGTGACAAATTACAAAAAAAAGGTATTTCTTCACCTATATATATTACTTTTTAATTTTAATATTAAAGTGATATTTATATTTTTAAAATGCTATTTTATTAAGATAATATTTACTTTTTGAAACTAAAAAATAATTTTAAATTTTAATTTTGATTTCATCAACCAGCTAACATATCTAGGGAACTATGATTGGTGTTGGAGATCGGTGTTTTGTGGGCATGAGTGCCTTTGACTAAAATTAGTGGGTTTTGCAACGCAAAAGTCATAAAAACGGTAAAAGCAAAGTCACTTTAACCATAAAATCACACATTCAATATAAACTCATAAAATAAATTATTTTAATTATTTATAATAATAATAATTAAAAAAATCATAGATTAATTTACAGATAGAAAAATGACTAATTATGTGTTAGATTTACTCCCCCCGCCCCGGTTATCGGGTCGGGTTATTTATGTTCCAAGCTGCGTCAATCAATAAATCAATGCCATTTATTTAACTAAATTGTTACATGTGCCATTTCATGATTTTGTTGTAATGTGGGATATCATTTTTATTTATGATCCCCTATAATTTTTAGGGGGTGACAGTTGAGCGGATTTAATCAAATTTAAGCGGATCATAATCAATTAAAATAACAAATAGGTCAAGATCAACCCAACACGAATTTGTTTGGATCAAAATGGGTTGAGTCAAAATGAGCTGAATAATGAGTTATAGAGCGAGTCAAGATCTAACCTGACCCAACTTTTTTTAACACTTTGTTTGGATGGTTGTTATGTATTATTTCATAATGTATTGTATTGTATGTACTGTATTGTATTGTATCATACTGTATTGTTCCAATGACTACAATGTTTGAATAGATTGTATTGTTCTTCGTCATTACATAATGTTATATATCCATAATTTAAATGATAAATCTACAAGAAATTGAAAGGTATGTGGTGGATTCCATGAAAAGATAGGATAAATGATAAAGTAGAACTATTAAATAAATAAAGTAAAAAGTGAGAAGAAAATATTAAAATAACGACGCAACCATACCAAATCGATTGTTACATAAAAAGAGTCTTTTCGTCGTTACCTAACAATGGAATTAAACGATACGACGCAATGAAATTTAAGTAACAATCAGAACAAACATTGTACTTAAACTAATGATACAATACAATATAACGGGTAACAATCATCCAAACAAGGGGTAAATTTTACTTATTTTATTTGTTCTTTAATATTTTAGTACTTAATTAAATAATATTTTTCTTTTATTTTGACTATATAAAGCATATCAAATTAAAAAAAAATATTTTAAAAATATTTTGACAAGATCTCTATCGAGTTAATTCGAGTTACATATATGGATTGATGATTGGACAGGTTGAGTTTATTAATTTTGTCATCCCTATCAATTTTAAACCTTATATTAAAGTTAAGGACAATTGACCACCAATAGATTAAAGAAACATATTTTTAACTCACACAAACTAATATTAAGGACAATTCAAATTCAATAGATAGAAGGAAAACAAAACTTAAATCATTTCCAAAACGTTATCAACACTTCCTTTTTCCCCTTTTATTTAAATATAGTTTATATGCCAATATGAAGTCTTTAAATAAATTGTTTTGGAACTTAATGACTGTGTTCAATGAATATTATTGTACATGAAAATCTTATTAATATTAATCATCACTTTGGATACCCTTTTGTGTAACTAGAATAATTGTGGACTTTTGTTATCATGGCCAACCAAAATTAATTATGATCTCTTTTAAGGTGACAAGATCGAGGTTGGCACGACATCATAATAAATCCCAAGCACCATTATTTTTAAATGTCCATATAATTAATTATAGCACCATAGTACGAAATTGTCATAAATTAAATAATAAAATATTGTAAGAGAAAAAATAAAAGTGTCATTGAGTACTGGGTTACCACCATTACAGAATCTAATCTGGAAAAAAAAAACAAAAAAAATAGCCAATTACAGCTAAAGTTCTGTTCCATCTTACAGGTGGCTCACTTTTTTTTTAAATAAAAAAATTAAAAATTTAAGTACTATAGTTTAGAATGAAAGTTTATTACAATAAAATTCCATTTCACATTCCCAAATATATTCTTGAATTTTTGTATATCCTCTTGGCGAGTCTAAATTTTGCACTTTTATATAATATATAGTCTACAATCAGACATGGAAGAGTTCCGGCCGAGTTTCCAGTGTTCCGAAGACCGGAGACTGGAGATCATAAGCGGAAAGAGGTTCAACAACAACCAGGTAATTATCAAGGGAAATGTTCAATTGAACTTAGTATTTTCTTATAATTCGAACCAAAGATAAATATACGTATGTGCCTACTTGGTCATGCTAAGTTTATCTAAATGTTTGTTTTCTTATAGTAAATGTTGCCTCTTTGTGTATTTGAATGTTTTTAGTAAAAATTTTGGCTCTGTTACTGCTGTTCGCCTGTATAGGTAAGTCGGGCTCGGTCACCGGATCTGGCAGGGGTACCTAGCAGGGGGACGTGGCCGAGTCAGGTGGCAGCAGCGCCATCAAATAAGCCATGGGGATTCAATGATCCAGAGATGAAGAGACGAAAAAGAATAGCAAAATACAAAGTTTACACTATTGAAGGAAAGGTGAAAACTTCAATTAGGAATGGAATAAGGTGGTTCAAGAATAAATGCTCTGAAATCATCCATGGATATTGATTAATTAGCTACTTGTTGGGATGCGATTCTTTTTCAGATTCTGCTAACGCAGGATGCTCTGTACACTGAATTATCCTGTTGAATCTCTTCTATCTCAACACGAGCTGTTTGAAGAAGGTGAAAAACACAGGTGGCAGGTCTAATTTCATATAGTACTTACAATGTTTTGTTTCTTTTTTTCTTTTTTTTTTTTTTTACAAATTGAAATTCTAATTTGTTTACATGTCATTTAGTTGTGTTTAACAAGAGAGATTAATTTTTCCCTTTAGAAGCTTTAGGTCATTCTTCCTTTAGTTAATGGTTTGCCAATATTTGTTTTTCTGATCATTTTTCATGCCTTTTTTGCTTATCAAATCTATGAAATTGATTTCTCATTTTTCAAGATATGGGTAACATTAGTGTGTTGACTTGGGTAGTTTTTTTTTTTTAAAAAAATTATTTTGATGTAGAAGAAGTTGCGAAAGGGGCTATGCCTCACCCTTGCAACAAGATGTTAGATTATAACTCGACTAAAAAGCCTTTCTAGTAACTAAGCAAAAAAATAAAATTGAACATCTTTCAACCCAATTTTGGGCTAAAATTGTTGTGTAATTCAAATATATTTCTCATTTAATCTGAAATGAACGGGATTTGATTTGCCATTTTTCTTTTTTATCGTAATAATTGATTTGGAACTTCAAGTTGACCAAACAGGTCATCAATTTGGAGGATCAAAGACAACTCTGGTTTTAGTCTTCAATTAGTTTGTCAGGTTACAGTTCTGTCATGTTTAACCCTCCCCATAGCTTTGGTCATACATGACTTGTGGAATGGATGTCCCGATTCTTGAGGCG
>DF359769.1:32384-58390 GCA_000787875.1 Solanum virginianum
GATCAGATGTATTTCAAAAAAAATTGAAAGTTGAAAATTTGAAAAGTTTGACTAAAAAGTTAATATTTGGAATTTGTGAAATTGAATTCAAATTTTGGTGATTTCACTCAATCACGAGAGTGATTTATGGCCTAGTCAGAGAGGTTTGACATGGTTCCTGAAGAATTCAGGGGAGTTTTGGACCCTTGGAAGGATTTCTTGAGTCTCCTCGTGTAGAATTAATCATGGTCAACATTCGTTCAAGACGATCTCAAAATGGTGATTCCAAAGTAAGAGCATCAAGTTCTAACAGCTACTTTCTCATGAAAATACTCACATGCATCAAAATTATGACGAAGTAAAAATAGGAGTGCAGCAACTGTAACTTAGCAAAAAATTTCTCTTAGATTCGGATACATATTCTTTAATTACGATGTGATCCATCGTATTTGCCTTAGCACATTTAGAGCAAACATCATGAAAGAATTCAAATATTTTGGATTTTCTTTCACTAGTTTCTCGATTCCAAACAGAGAGCAAGTCCTTTTGGAACTAATTAATCAATGGAGGTCTAAGAGACAGTAAAGCAAAAGGCAATGACATTTCTAAATTAATTCTGAAATATGATGCCTTATGACTAAAAAAAAAAGTAATAAAATTAATTATACTACTACAAAATGAATTTGATTGTTTCGTTCATGTCCTGTTTGTGTTTGATTCGTTGCCCGAATCACTTTGACGCCTCATTTGTTCGTAAAATTGGGCAATGAAATTTTCTGCCTTTGTATCAATCATCTCGTCTGCTCCAATGGCATCGAATACTTGATCAGGATCTTCTTCCTCACTGTCGCTCTCGTTGTAGAGTTCTTGTAGATTATTTGCAGAAGCATACTGACTCATGGTGCTAACAGAGGATGAAGAAGGAGAGTACAATTGATCACTGAAATCGACAGGCAGCGACGTAGTTTTCACTGGTGGTGGCAGCGCAGGAGGACTCGGTGGTGATTGATTGTCTTGGAGATGTAACGGCCTCATGGATCCTACTAGTTTTTTCCAGTTTTCTCCCTTTGAATCCGCAGGGGGCACCGTTTCCTGCTGTACGTATTCGAATCAATACAAATAGTATATGTCAATTATACCAAAATGACGATATTTGAAATTTTGTAGACCAACCTCCAGAGAATATTTTTGCTGCTTTAAATCAAGGGAACGACCACGAAACTTACGCGATGCAGCTCTGAGGAAACCAAAAGCACTTTTCTTTTTCTTACCCTTGACAATATGAGGTTGATAGACAATGTTGTCATCGACCTGAGATTTGTTATTATTGTCGTTGGTTGTGGTGACGGTGATTGTGGACCTGACTACCTCTTCCGTCATTCTTTGGAGGAGAATGTTCCACGAAAAACTGTCTACACAAAGACGATGCACCTAATGATTAATTTGCCCTCCCTGCAATGCAGGGCAAGTTTTTAAAACAAACGTTGCAAAGAAACGAAATTTCTTTTGTTGTGTATATATATAGATAGAGATGCTATAAAAAAGGAAGGTAGAATTTATGTGTTTGGTGTTGATAATTTGTTGAACAGTATAACTATTAACCACCTCAAGATATTTGTGTGGTCTACAACCTAGCTTCGAAGTTGAAACATACGAATACTAGAATGTAGGAGCGGCTATAATTGGCCTAAAGCCAAAATTTAGAAAAGATATATTATAACCATGCATAAATTTTGTTTTGGTTATTAAATTTTCTCTTTCTTACAAAAATTCTTGGAGCTGGACAAATGCTCTGTTTTAGTAACTATTGGACATTATAAGGATGTTTGACTAGTTACAAAGTTAAAAATAAAAAGAAAAGACTTGTAAATTCAAGGTCTGAAACACGCTATTTCCGTTGTTTCATATATAGTGGTCATATTTTGCTTGTCGTGAATTAATTTGACAAAATTGCAAATAGAATATGGATGCTACTACAAAAGGACATAATTGAAACAGGCAAGACTGTGCAGCAAAAAAAGGAGTTCCAACTCAAACTTTGCTTTTTTATTACAAATTTACAATTACAATAAAGACCTAAAATAGAGATTATGATGACAAAAGTTGAAGCAGTCATACAATTAAATACTAGTAACACATCTTTCTCAGCTATACTCATAAACAACCTCGAGCAACCCAGGCCCGATAGACTTGGAGCCTTTTCAGCAAGTGGATTAATCATATATTTCACTTGTGGATATATGGTGATCCACACATTGTATGCCAAATTACCCTGCATATCAAGACTTTTGATTGGCATTAAAAAGTAGGGACACGCAAGAAGAGAAGCCAAGATTTTAACATCTTCGTTTAAGCAACCTGTTACACAAATTTAATGATCCAATTATCAGGGACGCGCTCTACATTGAGCTAATAGTTGCTAAAGAGATATTTGGATACAATAAATCATGGTATACAATAGATTTTTTTGGATATTTCTGAAAAAGGCGTGAACTTTTGAAGTTTTAAAAAATTGCTATCTAGATCAGTCATCTTATTACATGAATAAGCATGCCCATCTAAGTTTTAAGAAATATAGGAAAACAGGGCAAATATGTTAGGACTCCTAGTCTATTATTTCTAGTCTAGTACTTGTAGGAGCCTTGTATAGTTTGAATTGTGTTTGATTATATCTCTGTATAACCATACTATATAAATATAACTGAGATTGTACATTGGCTCTGAGCTGCAAGTTATCTGTTACATGGTATCACACGTCCCGATTGCTAATCTAAAAATTTCTTTCTATTGTTCTTTCGATTATTTAGGGGTGATATGGCTTCCCAGTCGCTTTCAGTTTCATCTTCTTCAGAAATCTCCTTGCCTTTTTCTACCACTGTGATTGTATCTCCGATCTCTCATCCATGCCCTACCACTCCTATTTCGTCAACCTCTTCTCATCCCTCTTTCACCATTCCTCCGTTGCCTTCTCACATTCTGTCCAGTCCCTCTACAGGCCATATTGGCCAGCCCTCTCTCTTTCCTTCTGTTGGATCAATGGAACCATCACTTCCATCTATTTTTCACTCTGCAGCGTCATTGGCCGCACCTAACGTCACTAATTTGGTGACTATCAAATTAAATTCTGTCAAAGATTATCTTACTTGGCGTACTCAGTTCACCTCCCTGTTACTTTCTCATGAATTGGATGGCTTTGTCGATGGCTCTGTATCTACCCCGCCTCAATTTATACGTGATGCATCTGGAAATCAGCAAATTAACCAACACTATCGTACATGGCTCCGAGTTGATCAAAGTGTCCGTTCATGGTTGTTTTCTACATTGTCTAGAGAGGTTCTTGTTGACGTTCACTTGCTGCCTGGCTCTTCTTGAACCGTCGTTTCATGGATGCGAGTCAGGCTAAATCAGTTGAACTCAAACGACAACTTACTACTATGCGCAAATCCAACTCTATGTCCATTGATGAGTATCTCCGAGAAGCTAAAAATATAGCTGATTCCCTTGCTGCCATCAATTCTTCGATTCCGAATCAAGATTTTGTCGATCATGTTCTTCTTGGGTTAGGCAGGGAGTATGACACATTGGTTGGCATTATTACTCACTTTCCAGGTCAGCTCTCTGTTGAGGAACTTCGCACTAAGCTATTGCTACATGAGCAACGCCTTCAGCACTTCAAGGAATTAGACACAGTTGTATCTCATCAAGCATTTGCTGCCCAAATGTCTCTTCTAGTTCGTCCCATGCCTCTGGCAGCCATGGTGTAGCACAGGGAGGTCGTGGCAGAGGTCGTTATTCCTCCTCTAGAGGCCGAGGCCGGGGTGGCCGAGGTCGAGGCTCATTCAATCGCAATCAGCCACAACAAGTCAATTCCTCCAATAATTTTTCCCACAATGGATTTCCTGGGCAGTCTTCGTCAGGTATTGTTGGCACCTTTCCTTTTCCTTCTCATTCACAATCTGTTAGTTCACATTGACCATCCGCAGGAGTTTTAGGTGCACAACCTTCCTCTATTATTTGTCAAATTTGCGGGTTTCCTGGTCATTCAGCATTACAGTGCACAAATCGCTTTACTCATGCTCACGTTGCTAATGATATATTCCTAAGTGTCTGTTGGAGAAACAAATGACATAACCTGGTACTTTTTGACTCCGCTGCATCCACTCATATGACCCCATCAGAAGGTAATTTTTTACATAAAACACCTTATACCGGCTTTGATCGTGTTTTGGTTAGAAATGGAACTTTGCTCAATATTGATAACATCAGATATGCTCAATTGCCCACTAGAACTCGTCCTCTACACTTACGCTCCATATTTCATGTTCCTCAGCTTCGTCATAATTTGCTTTCTGTGAAGAGGTTGTGTTAGGATAATAATTGTTGTATTAATTTTGATTCATCTTCTGTTTCTGTTAAGGACAAAGCCTCGGGTCAAACGCTCCTGCAAGCCTCCAGTAAGGGTGATGTTTATCCTCTATCCTCTTCATCATTGTCTTCTCCTCCTCCAGCTCTTGTTGCTCTTCGTCAACCTGGTGATATTTGGCATCGTCGTTTAGGTCACAGTGGAGTTTATACTTTGCTTAACTCCTTCAGTCATCATTGTATACCTTATCAATTAGGAAAATCTAAACGATTACCATTTAATTCAGTGGATCATTGTAGTTCCTTTCCCTTATATATTATTCATTCAGATGTTTGGCAATCTCCAGTTGTATCAAACTTGGGGTATAAATATTATGTTATTTTTGTTGATGATTTTTCTCACTTTACATGGCTTTATCCTATGAAAAATAAATTTGAGCTTTTTGTCCATTTTTGTGCCTTTTAGAGGTTAGTAGAAAATAAATTTAACGCTAAAATAAAAACATTTCAAAGTGATGGTGGTGATGAATATGATAACATGGCTACTTTATCACACTTTTCTAACTCGGGTATTTCTTTTCATAAGTCATGTCCGGACGCTCCTCAAAAAAAATGGGATTGCTGAACGAAAACATCGCCACATTATTGAAATGGTCCGTACCACTCTTGCAGAGATTGCTTTACCATCTCACTTTTGGGTTGATGCCGCTGATTATGCTGTTTATACCATCAACAGATTGCCAACTCCTAATTTAAAAGGAATTTCTCCTTTTGCAAGTTAGGGTGAATGTATTCCTTCTTGTAAAATAGTGCATATATATCTCGTCATTTAATAAACAAGAGTTCAGAGCCTCCTACCAAACACACCACTCTGCAGCGTCATTGGCCGCACCTAACTAGTGCATATATATCTCGTCATTTAATAAACAAGAGTTCAGAGCCTCCTACCAAACACACCCTCCAAATCACAAAAACAGCAAAAGAAAATTAATGCCCAAAATAGAAATTTGCATTTTCTACGTAAGTAGAAAAATTTATGACGTAATTCGTAAAATGTTCATCAACCATGAACACTCTTTTTCATAAAATTAGCCATTTCCTTAATCAGATTTTTGGCTTTTTCAGTCTCAGTATCAAAAATCTGAAAGCAATGATCTTCTCCATCGACATCAATCAATTCAATTTCCCCTTTCCACCCACTTTTCTTCACAGCTTCAACATACTGTACATCAATATTTCTCACTTCATCTTTCTCTGCAACACAAACAAAAATCTTCGAACAACCCAATGTTGATAAGCTTTGAGCTTTTTCAACAAAGGGGTTAATTCTTGGATCATCAACTCCATCTTCAGCTGATGGGTTTAAAAACCCCCAAATCTTACTGGGTAAACTGTCTTCCTTAAAGTCCTTCGATGTTAAGAAGAAGGGAAAACAGAGTAAACAACCCGAGATTTTAATTCCACCATTTAAGCTTTCAGATCCAGATCTGAGAGCTAGATGATGAACTATGTTACCTCCAGCGCTATCACCACCAATGAGTATCTTCTCAAAATCGCCATGGTTAAATAACCAAGGTTCCTTTTCGAACCCGGGTTTTGATTCAGTATGGGACCCGACCCATTGCAGAGCGGTCCATGAATCTTCATACACTACCGGAAGTGGATGTTCTGGGGCAAGACGATACTCAACTGAAACAGCGATAACATTGGATTCAGCGACGATACGGTTAAGGTAACGGTGGTAGAGGAAAGAAAAGGCGGATTCGAGACAGAATCCGCCGCCGTGATAGTAGACTAGGATAGGGAGTTTTTGGTCGGGAGGACTGTTTGTGAGCTTTGGGAGGTAAATTCTGGCTTTGATTTCCGGTGAAATGTCTATGTCTTTTGAAGCGACGCTGGTGGCAGGGTCTTCCGGTGACGGCGGAACGTTGGGTGAACCGAACAAACGCTCAACACGGCCGTTTTTGTAGACGCGGATGAGATTAGGAAATTCAATTGTCACCTCGTTGTCGCCGGAATCCATGGTGTATGTATATTATATTAGTGAGATTCAATGATTTTTTAAGGTGCAAAAGGTGATATTTAAAGTAAAAGACTCTTGTCTCAATTGCTATTTTATGAAAATAATAAATTGGGTTGTTAGAAGTGGTTGATTATAGACTAGAATGGGAGCACGATATTGAAGTTGTTGATTGTGGACTGGATTTATTGAAGCTAATGCAGGAAGATAATGTATTAAAATAGAGAAAACTATATAATAATAATGTTACAATAAAATGAAAGTTTTTTTAAAAATTAGTTCTAAATTATATATTTCATGAAACAAACGTGATGATGCAGACAATTTGCATGTTGGTAGCCTTTGAAGGTTTACTTCCTCAAAAAAATGATGAAGGACCTTTGATAAATATAAGTTTTACGGAGTAGTAGTTAGTTCAGCTTTGTTATATTTATATTGTGGATCGTTAGTTAGTTAAAGAACTTTTATAGGTTTAGAAGATATAAGCAGTGAATATGAGAATATTGAAATGGATTTGTGAGCATATTAAGTGTGATATGATTAGAAATGAGAAGATGAAATTAAATGAGAGTGGTTTCCATAATGGACTAGATGCAACAAGGGAGACTGTAATAGTTTGAATACATGATGAGGAAATTATCTCAATGCCCTAATAAGGAGGTGTGAGCGATTGAATATTGAGGGATTGAGAAAAGGCAAATATAGGCTCAAGAAATATTGAGAACGGATGATTAAACAGGACATGACATATTTTATGTTTATCAAGATCATGATCATAGATTAAAAAAATATGGAGGTTGGTACTAGAAATAGCAAGTTAGTAGATAATTAAAAGTTGTCTTTAAATGCGAGAGTATAGAGCAACATATCTATTGAAACTAGCTATAAAAACTCTCAGAAGAATCAACTGAAAATGATAAATTATATTTTGGGGTGATACAGATATAACCAAATTAGTGCTAATTAAATATCTTTTTGATAAAAAGTTATAAAAGTAAATAAAAAATTTCGCACGATGCTCTATTTAATGCTTATTGAATGTGATATTTTTTTTCGCAATAAAGATTCACCAGTGACAACAATAATTAAGATTTTAGAGAATTGAAGCAAACAACAAAAGAGTTACAAATAATCCAAGATACGAGCGTAGCAGATTTTGATTGTCATACCCCCTTGAGGTGCCTGTTTCCCTCGAATTATGCATGAATACATGATACTCTATGTATAAAATTGTCTTTTATGAGTGATGGTTTGAAATCAGCATAATAATTCATCATATGTTTAGCTTCATCAGATTCAGGTTCATACAAACTCTCAAAACTATATATGATGCAAGCAAAGGTCTCTGATGTATCTATAAATGTGAATAAAAATGATAATATCTTATGTTTATGACATAAGAGACTTTGTCACGCTGGTGAAAAAGGGATGTCTAAATTGGTGAAAGATAAAGTTCTACTTGATTTAGATCAGGTATCATTAAAGAAATGCGAAGATTGTTTAGTTGGGAAACAGAACATAGTCTCTTTCCATAGTTCTCCACCTTCCAGAATGGAGAATGTTTTAGATCTGATTCACTCTGACGTGTGTGGTCCACTACCAAAGTCACTTGGTAGACTCAGATTATGTGACCTTCATCGATGACCATTCGAGGAAGATTTGGGCTTATACCATAAAGTCCAAGGATCAAGTGCTAGGAGTCTTCAAATAATTTCATGCCTCCGTTGAGAGAGAAACTAGGAAGAACATCAAGTGTGTCCGCACAGACAATGACGGAGAGTATATTGGATCATTTCATGCTTATTGCAAAGAGCATGGTATTAGACATCAAAGGATTCCTCTAAAGACACCACAGTTAAATGGTTTAGCCGAGAGGATGAATCGAACCTTGATTGAAAGAATAAGGTGTTTACTCTTTTATTCAAAGCTAGATTAATCTTTTTGGGGTGAAGCACTACTTACAACAGTATATGTGCTAAGCTGCTCACCGTGTGCTCTATTTCAATATGAAGTTTCGAAGAAAATTTGATCAAGCAAGACTGTTTCTTATAAACATTTATGAGTATTTGGGTGCCAAGCTTTTATTCATGTTCCAAAGGATGAAAGCCAAAAGCGTGATGTCAAAACATGGTAGTATGTGTTTATTGGCTATGGTCAAGATGAATTTGGCTATAAGTTATATGATCCAGTGCACAAGAAGCGGATTAGGAGTCGAGATGCTGTCTTTATTGAAGATCAAACTATTAAGTATATAAATAAAGCAGACAAAGAAGGCTTTACTCCTACAGATGATTCAACAAGCTTAAGGTTGAATTCTCCAACAGAAGTACCGACTCAAGTTAAAGAAGAGGTTCATGATGACCATCCGCAAGATGCAGATGATGAAGGCATTCCCCAGGAAGATGAACCAGAAGAAGAGAATGTTGATGGTGGTTACAATCAACCACCAATAGCTGGAGAGTCTCCAGTACCCTTAAAAAGATCTAGTAGAAATGTGCAGCCTTCTACTAGTGAGGCAATGGACGATGAAAACAAGGAAAAATGGATGAAAGCCATGGAAGATGAAATAAAATCCTTGCATGAGAATAAAACGTTTGATCTCGTCAAGTTGCCTAATAGTAAAAGAGCGTTGAAGAATAAATGGGTGTTCAGAATCAAACATAAAGAACATGAAGTCCATCCACGCTTTAAAGCGAGATTGATCGTCAAAGGTTTCAGTCAAAAGAAGGACATTGACTTTGATGAGATATTTTCACCTGTTGTGAAAATGACATCCATTCGTACTGTGTTAGGGCTAGCTGCAAGTATCTATTTGGAAATTGAGCAAATGGATATGAAGACTGCCTTTCTTCATGGAGATCTAGAAGAAGAAATTTACATGGAACAACCAGAGGGTTTCAAAGTGAGGGAAAAAAGGATTATGTCTGCAGATTGAAGAAAAGTTTATATGGCTTGTAACAGGCACCAAAACAATGGTATAAGAAGTTTGAGTCTGTTATACGAGAGCAAGGCTTCAAGAAAACTACTGCAGATCAATGCGTGTTTATCAATAAATTCTCTGAAGAATATTTTGTCATCCTTCTATTCTATGTAGATGATATGTAGGTCATTGGAAAAAATATTTCAAGAATCAACAGTCTAAATGTACAATTGAGTAAGTCTTTTGCGATGTTAAACTTAGGATCAACAAACTAAATTCTTGGCATGAAAGTTACAAGAGATAGAAGCGCCAGAAAGCTTTGGGTATCTCAAGAGAAGTACATTGAAAAAATACTTTAGAGATTCAATATGGACAAGGCTAAAGCGATTAGTTGTCCACTTGCTAATCACTTTAAATTGAGTTCTAGTATATGCACTTCTATTGACAAGGAGAAGGAAGAAATGGTTAGAATACCATATGCCTCAGCAGTTGGATGTTTGATGTATGACAAGGTGTGTACACGACCAGATACTGCTCACTCGGTTGGAGTAGTGAGTCGTTTCCTTTCAAATCCTGGAAAGGAACATTGGGCAGCTGTTAAATGAATTCTCAGGTATCTTCGAGGTACATCCAAAATATGTTTATGTTTTGGAGAGGCAAAACCTGTGTTATTTGGATACACAGATGCAGATTCCGCTGGCGATGTTGACTCAAGAAAGTCTACATCAGGATACCTGATTACATTTGCAGGGGGAGCTGTGTCTTGGCAGTCAAAATTGCAAAAGTATCGATGCAGAAATGACAGAGCGCTCCACTTGTTGGGAGGGGGAGAATTATTAATAGTAGAAAGAATATATTAGAAGTGTTAATTTGTGGACGTAGCCCAAAAGTTTTGGGTGAACCACGTTAAATTTTTTGGTATATATTGTACTTTATTTATTTCTCCTAAAATTTATTGTTCACTCCGCTACGTGGGCCCTAACAAGAATACCTTATACCGACTTTGATCGTGTTTTGGTTAGAAATGGAACTTTGCTCAATATTGATAACATCGGATATGCTCAATTGCCCACTAGAACTCGTCCTCTACAATTAGGCTCCATATTTCATGTTCCCTAGCTTTGTCATAATTTGCTTTCTGTGAAGAGGTTGTGTTAGGATAATAATTGTTGTATTAATTTTGATTCATCTTCCTTTCTGTTAAGGACAAAATCTCGGGTCAAATGCTCCTGCAAGCCTCCAGTAAGGGTAATGTTTATCCTCTATCCTCTTCATCATTGTCTTCTCCTCCTCCAGCTCTTGTTGCTCTTCGTCGACCTGGTGATATTTGGCATCATCATTTAGGTCACAGTGGAGTTTATACTTTAGATTGTCTTAAAAAAAATAATTCCATTACTATGCTTAACTCCTTCAGTCATCATTGTATACCTTGTCAATTAGGAAAATCTAAACGATTATCATTTAATTCAGTAGTTCCTTTCCCTTAGATATTGCCAACTCCCAATTTAAAAGGAATTTCTCCTTTTGCGAGTTAGGGTGAATGTATTCCTTGTTATAAAGTAGTGCATATATATCTCGTCATTTAATAAACAAGAGTTCAGAGCCTCCTACCAAACACACCCTCCAAATCACAAAAATAGCAAAAGAAAATTAATGCCCAAAATAGAAATTTGCATTTTCTACGTAAGTAGAAAAATTTATGACGTAATTTCGTAAAATGTTCATCAACCATGAACACTCTTTTTCATAAAATTAGCCATTTCCTTAATCAGATTTTTGGCTTTTTCAGTCTCAGTATCAAAAGCCTTTAAGTCCTTCGATGTTAAGAAGAAGGGAAAACAGAGTAAACAACCCGAGATTTTAATTCCACCATTTAAGCTTTCAGATCCAGATCTGAGAGCTAGATGATGAACTATGTTACCTCCAGCGCTATCACCACCAATGAGTATCTTCTCAAAATCGCCATGGTTAACTAACCAAGGTTCCTTTTCGAACCCGGGTTTTGATTCAGTATGGGACCCGACCCATTGCAGAGCGGTCCATGAATCTTCATACACTACCGGAAGTGGATGTTCTGGGGCAAGACGATACTCAACTGAAACAGCGATAACATTGGATTCAGCGACGATACGGT
Organism: Solanum virginianum; assembly: GCA_000787875.1. Classification (NCBI taxonomy): domain Eukaryota; kingdom Viridiplantae; phylum Streptophyta; class Magnoliopsida; order Solanales; family Solanaceae; genus Solanum; species Solanum virginianum. Next base: position 43,800 of record DF359769.1, read on the forward strand.
TAAGGTAACGGTGGTCGAGGAAAGAAAAGGCGGATTCGAGACAGAATGCGCCGCCGTGATAGTAGACTAGGATAGGGAGTTTTTGGTCTGGAGGACTGTTTGTGAGCTTTGGGAGGTAAATTCTGGCTTTGATTTCCGGTGAAATGTCTATGTCCTTTGAAGCGACGCCTGTGGCAGGGTCTTCCGGTGACGGCGGAACGGTGGGTGAACCGAACAAACGCTCAACACGGCCGTTTTTGTAGACGCGGATGAGATTACGAAATTCAATTGTTACCTCGTTGTCGCCGGAATCCATGGTGTATGTATATTATATTAGTGAGATTCAATGATTTTTTGAGGTGCAAAAGGTGATATTTAAAGTAAATGACTCGTCTCAATTGCTATTTTATGAATAATAAATTGGGTTGTTAGAATTAGTTGATTGTGGACTGGATTTATTGAAGCTAATGCAGGAAGATAATGTATTAAAATAGAGAAAACTATATAATAATAATGTTACAATAAAATGAAAGTGTTTTTAAAATTAGTTTTAAATTATATATTTCATGAAACAAACGTGATGATGCAGCCAATTTGCATGTCGGTAGCCTTTGAAGGTTTACTTCCTCAAAAAAATAAAAATAAAAAAAATGATGAATGACCTTTGATAAATATAAGTTTTATGGAGTAATAGTTAGTCCAACTTTGTTGTATTTATATCGTGGAGTGTGTGTTAGTTAAAGAACTTTTATAGGTTTAGAAGATATAAGTAGTAAATATGAGAATGTTGAAATGGATGTGTGAGCATATTAAGAGTGATAGGATTAAAAATGAGAACATAAAATTAAATGAGAGTGGTTTCCGTAATGGACTAGATGCAACAAGGGAGATCGTAATAGTTTGGATACATGATGAGAAAATTGTGCCAATGCCCTAATAAGGAGGTGTGAGCGATTGAATATTGAGGGATTGAGAAAAGGCAAATGTAGGCTCAAGAAATATTGAGAACGGATGATTAGACAGGACATGACATATTTTATATTTATTGAGGCCATGAACATAGATAAAAAAAAAAAAAAAAAAAAAAAATGGAGGTTGGTACTAGAAATAGCAAGTTAATAGGTAATTAAAAATTGTCTTTAAATGGGAGAGTATAGAGCAACATATCTACAGCTATACTAAAGAGCTAAAGCTTAAATTTCGTTGAGCTGAAACTAGCTATAAAAACTCTCAGAAGAATCAATTGAAAATAAATTATATTTTGGGGTGATACGGATATAACCAAATTAGTGCTAATTAAATATCTTTTCGATAAAAAGTTACAAAAGTAAATAATTTTATAAAAAAAATTCCGCACGATGCTCTATTTAATACTTATTGAATATGATGTTTTATTTCGCAATAAAGATTCACCAGTGACAACAATAATTAAGATAAAAAGAGAATTGAAGCAAGCAACAAAAGAGTTACAAATAATCCAACACGCAAATTTTGATTGTCATACCCCCTTGAGGTGCCCGTTTCATACTCTATGTATGAAATCAGCATAACACTTCATCATATGTTTAGCTTCATCAGATTCAGGTTCATACATCTGAAATGAATGTCCACCGTCAACCTCAACAAACTCCAATTCTCCATCCCAACCGCTCTCCTTCACTCCTTTAACAAATCGAACCCCAATTTCTAAAGGAATCACATAATCCTTCTTTCCCATACACACCAAAATCTTCAAACAACCTAAACCTGATAGAGATGGAGCCTTTTCAGAAAGTGGGTTAATCAACGGACTATCAATTGGGGATAGTAACTCAGACTCAGGACAAATATTGACCCAAATCTTATAAGCCAAACCTTCTTCATCAATGTCTATATCTCGAATTAAGAAATACGGAAAGGCAAAAATCGATCCAGTAATTTTCATACAATTATTCAAGCTTTCTTTACCGGCCATCATAGTCATGTGATACACTATATTGCCACCAGCACTATCCCCAGCCAAAAACACTTTACTAAAATCACCATAATTCAATAACCACGAGTCAATATTGTTAGTAGTAGACGAATTTTCATCAGCGTGTGATGCAACCCATTGAAGTGCAGTCCAACAATCTTCGTAAATCGTTGGCACATCAACTTCAGGGGCTAAGCGATAATCGGCAGAAACAGCAATAACTTTCAATTCGGAAGCTAAAGAGTTGACGTAACGGTGAATCCAAGTGAAAAAAGCGGATTCAATGCAAAGTCCGCCGCCATGGTAATAGACTAAGAGGGGGAGTTTTTGGCCGGCGGTGGTGTTTTCCGGGAGGTAGAGTCTGGCAGAGACGTGCGGTGAAATAGTGACGTCTTTGGAAAAGCAACCAGCAGATGGATTTTCCGAGGACGGTGGAACGTAGAAGGAGCCGTGTACGTCGTAGAAACGCTGAACGCGGCCGCTTTGGTATAACCGAAAGTAGTCGTCGACTTCACTGACTACTACATTGTCGTCGGAAGCCATTGTAGTACAGAAACTGAGTAACGGAGAACTATATGGTGCTGAAGTAATTCATCGAGCAGAATGCTTCGTTGAGTTGCGTCAAGTGTTAAACCCCTTTTAAAAATAATTCATGAGTTTTGCCAAATTTTCAAAGGAAAAAAATAGTATTAGATTAAACTAATAATTTGACCTTAATTATGGGTACAAATAAAAGAAGAGAAAAAGTTAAGCTTAATATGGTCGGTAATTGTTTGCTAGTAGAAAACGAGCATTTTGAAATTTGTATTATTGATTATGAAATAATGAAATTTCAACATGATAGTATAGTGGGTAGTTGTTTGCTAGTAGAAAACGACCATTTTGAAATTTGTATTATTGATCATGAAATAATGAAATTTCAACATGATTGATGCATTATTACTAAAAGAAAATTGTATTGAAGATATAAATCTTATATATACTATATATATACATATGAATTGGTATAAATTATTTTTCATTCATCTTTGAATCCTCAAATATCTTTGATATCAACTTTTTGACTTAAATATCTCTGATATTAAGCTTTTACTTTAAAAACACCCTTATTTCTAACAATATATACTCATAAAATAAAAATAGAGAACAATAATATATCATATCTCATAGTTTAAGGGGCATTTTAGATTTTTTTTTAAAAAAATAATTTAAAATAACTTAATATACAATTTCATATCATTGGGCTGATTTGGATTTATAATAAATTGAAAATAAAAAATAGAGATTTTCCACTACTTTCTACGCTCAACACTCAGACCCCAACCTCACCTCCATTTTCTTCTATTTTTTTTCTTCTCGGATTTTGCCCATCATTTTTAAAAAAAATCAACTTAAACGAGGAAGGAAAAAGAAAAAAAATAATGATGACATTCATATACAAATAACTAGTTCAATTTAAGATGATATAAATAAGCAATATGTAAATATATAACATTTTTCTTTTGAGTGCGTATTCAAAATTTAAAATTAATAAATAAAAAATATTTTTTCATATTTTCATCCCTACCTCATCATAACAATAATACAAATTAAAAAAATATGAACATGAAAGTTTATCTCAAGTTGAAGTCCTTGATATCTTAATTGAAAATAAGAGTTTAAAAACATAATAAAAAGAGGAAATGAACAAGTCAATTAGACAATAAATAGAAAATTTTATGTTAATAAAAGCAATACTATAATTTCTTTTAGATGAGCAACCTGAGTATGCATTTTAGTTGAATCCTTAATTATAAGTCGGATTAATGAATAAAGGATTGATTTAATATAAGTTAATAGAAAGATATTATGTAATTAATAAATTTGTGAATATTATTTTAAAGTTTAGGTTAAAATATAACCATATGTAGTTTTTGTCATTTATTTGAGAAGGGTTTAAATTTGAACCAATCATATTAGGTGATATAATGAATAAATATTTAATAATTTTATTTTAGGAGATTGTTAAAAATAAGAGTAAATATAAGCCAATAGATTAATATCGAGATATTTTGGAGTAAAAGGTTGGTTTGGAGGTCGAAAGATGAATGAAGGATAATTTAATACCAATTTAAATAATTGAGGGGTATTTTTCATCCTTTTTCATAAAAAAAAAAAGGGATATATATACGATTTAAATTTCTAATCTCAGTTAGAGAGATACATCCAATCTTCGATGCATTATATAATACTTTGAATATAAATTTACACACCTACATTCAAGTTTTTTTTTAAAAAAATATAATAATACTACATATGATTTTGAAAGAGATGTATGAATTCACATTAACCTAATAACTCTCACCCACCACTCCTGAAAATGATGGACTAAAATTTTTATTAGACAAATTATAAAACGTCATGCATGACTATAAATGGCGAATGGCATGGTAGGTCTCCTCGATATGACAAGTGACAATTTCAATCACTTTTTATATTAGATAAATATCTATCGTGACGTCTCATTGGATCAATTATTAAAGTGTTGATTTTTTTTTTTAAAACAATAGTACTGCAATCCTTTTGTCATTGTCAATTTTAACTGCAATTTGCACATGATGTGGTGTGCGTATATTTTCAACAGTTTCTATCCACTTGCTTATTTTTTTCCATTTTTTAGGAAATCTTTTGGGCAATGTTATAATTGATTTTCACCTAATAATTCTTTTCAATTGATCATATAATTATATTTTAAATTATTAAACTTATTTTAATAATTTTTTTATGAAATAAATAATTTTTACTATAAATAATACTCAGTACTTTTTTTAAAAAAAGATCTATAACTTTTAAAATAAAAATAAAGGCCTAAAACGTTTGTCTTTTTTCTAACACTGTCAAGTCACTCCTGAACACAATATTATCTTAGATAGTCGAAAATGACATCTCATCCTCACGAAAATCAAAATAAGACTAGTATTGAAGTGACAATATAATAATATTATATACTATAGTAGTGTACGACATCCAACCCAGCAATAACTCGAATTACTTAAATTGGATGAAAGAAGCAAAACGCTTGATCAAATCTTGATATTTTTTGTGGATCCTCAAGTGATCCACCATCCTTATAAATTCGAAAGAGTGGATAAACATCAACCACCAAATGATCATCCATGTTGTCATATGATGATGAAGCCATATATTAGACCTTTCAAATATGGACTAGTTGTAGAAAATGAGTATTAAGAAGTTGATTTGGACATAGAAATTGGAAGCACAGTACATGTTTATATAATGGAATTTGGTTGTTATCTTGTTTTATTTGTCAAAAGTGATGATTAAATTAAAGAAACGGTTCGACTTTTCTGTATAGTCCAAGACTGATGATTAATATATTTATTAAAGGTTGAAACACTTAATTATTCCTTTTAATTGTTGTCTCAATAAATTAGTGCCCTAAAAAGTTTTTAAGACCTTAAGTATACGCAACAACATAAATCAAATAAAAATGACTTTTCTTTTTGCTTTTTCATGATTTTCTTTTTTAGCGTGGTATTATAGATTTAAATTATAGAAGACATTAACTACCTTGAAGGTTTGTGGATCACATGTGAATTTCATGTGGGGGATTATGCATCGCAAAAAAAGACTACTTTTATTATTATTAATTAGGGAGAAAATTTAGGTGACAAAAAATACGAAATTGAATTTTATGTGAATGATTAAAATAGGCAAAGATGATTAAAAGTTTTATGTGACAAGATAATTAAATAAAAAAATTTTACATTCGTGTAAAACTAATAAGAAATAAATAAACTTAAATAAATTTCTAAAGAGAAAAGCAAAGAGAAAGAAATGAGACCGAGATATATGGAAGACTCGTAGAAAAATTCGTGTAATTAAACTAACCTTTTCGATATCACATGTCTTATCTTCTGGTGTTCAATATTCATATTGGATCCTGACTAAATCTGAATTCACATTAGAAAGTCCTACGTTGGGATAAAGCGCTCTCTAACAAAAAAACTTGAACCCAAAATTTCTGTTAAAGATGAAGGAGTTCTTACTACTCTACCATGATGTCACAAAATTTAAAGTCCTAAAGCAAGAGTTACTTGCCTTAACCTTTGAGTCATCTCAAGCTTGGCTGAGAAGAACTCTTATGCCTCTCTACCTTAGCCAAAATGTTAAACATTAACTTCAGAAATCAGTCCCGGTCAAAACTCTCATTTTATTAAAATTTTCAAGACCGTCCATTTGAGTGATCATTTATTTTTGGTTTTTTTTAAAAAAAAATTTACCATAAGGATTCCTTTACAAAAGAGAACCACGTCGATAGATAGTTTATTCTATATCTAAGCCTAAGGCAATTTAATAGTGATAATAATTCATACCAAACATAATTAGTATGATTAATGATATCTTTTATATATATATAATTACTAAAGAAATCTACGTGGACAGAGATTTTAGCTTCTGAGCTAAATGTCATTGTTGTTTCTGTAGAGTACACTTAGCCCTAGAAGTCGACGTACCTCCAATTTACGAAGATTGTTGGGCTACACTTCAATGGGTCGCTTCACATGCTCATGAAAATTCATCTAGTACTAATAATAAAAACTCGTGGTTGATGAACTTTGATGATTTTAGTAAAGTGTTTGTAGCCGGAGACGGTGTTGATGGCAATTTGGTGTACCACATGATTATGAGGGCTGGTAACGAAAGTTTGAATAATGGTATGAAAATTACCCTATCGATTTTAGCTTATCCTTATTTCGTGTTCCCAAATATAGAGATTGATAAAGAGGGGTTTTCTTACAAGAATTGGGTCAACATTTGTCCACCACTTGAGCCTGGATTATCGTCCCCACTGATAGTCCATTGATTAACCTCCTTTCCGAAAAGGCTTCGTCTTTATTTGTGCTAGTTGTTGATACTCAATTTTTATTCTTCACAATACGAATTAATTATCGAGCTTTTAATTTTAACAATTTGAAATAATTAGCTTTTGAAATACGGAAAATATTTCCTCAAATAAATTTTCTCAAACTGTTCATTTCTTTGGATATGATCGATGGAAGAGATCGTGGACAAAAAAACCTAACTAAACCAATTTTTAACTGGCTACATCTCCATCTTTCGAATGCTCTTGGTACAAACTTTGAAAAATTATGACAGGACTCTGGTTCTGAATTTCCTATGTAGTACTGCCATCCTTTTTGTCATTGTCAATTTTTAACTTTTGCCTCTAAAGAGAAAACAAACATGATCCAACTATGGAAATTTTCTAGAACTAAAATTATTAGAGCTAGCTAGTTGGGATACAAATAAAGAAACAAAATGTAAATGATATATAAAAAAATGAGCATGATTGGCCATTTGTTTGATGGCAATTGGCAAATATTTTGAATAAGTACTATCCTTCTTATATTTTGATACAGGATGATGTGGTCCAATTAATATTAGTATAATTATAAATTCGACTCGATAGTTGAAGAATTTAATTAAATAGCATATTCTTGGAATCAATTGTTAGGTAGTTGATCTGACGTTTTTATAATGACTCAAAAAATAAAATATGAATAAGACAAATAAATTTAAACGAAAAAACAAATTACTAAATGCTCTTAATAGAAATTAAGGTAATTATTAATGAAGAGAATTTCGAAACAACCAACAAGGATTATTAATTATTAATAGTACGAACTAGCTGTAACGTTCAAGGACCAAATATGCGATCACTTGTGTTGAATGAAAGAAGCAAAACGTTTGATCAAATTTTGAGATATTTTAGTTTCAGGATTAGCTAATTGAAAGCAATGTCCTTCATTTTCAACTTCAATGAACTCCAAATCCCCTTTCCAACCACTTTTCTTTACGCCCTCAACAAATTGAATCCCAATTTCTCTTGGAACATACTCATCTTTCTCAGCAAAACACAACAACATCCTAGAACAACCCAATTTAGACAAACAAGGAGCAAGTGGATTAATCATCGGACTATTAATTCCATCTTCCGATGCAGGCACGAGGGCCATCCAAAGCTTATACGATACAACTTGTTCGATATTTTCAATTGGGATCAATAAGAAAGGGAAAGCAATAATCGAGCCATATATATTGACATTTTCATTAACACCACCTTCTATTCCCGCTCTCATAATCATATTATAAACTATATTGCCACCAGCACTGTCCCCCACGATAAATAATTTATCAAAATCACCATGATGTGTCAACCATGAGTCTTTGTTGTTACCTATGATTGATCTTTCATCATCATCAACATGTGACGCGACCCATCGAAGTGCAGTCCAACAATCTTCATAGATCGTTGGCACGTCATGCTCTGGGGCTAGCCTGTACTCTACCGAAATTGCAACTGCGTTTGACTCTGCAACTAGTATGTTGAGGTAACGATGGAAAAGATGCGAAAAAGGGGATCCAAGAACTAATGCACCACCATGGTAATACACTAAAATTGGAAGTTTTTGTGTGGTGTTTTTAGGAAGATAGAGTCTAGCAGAGACATGTGATGAAATTGAGACATCTTTAGAGGAGACACTATTTTGTGGAGATGGGGGAACATAGGTAAAGCCTACACTAGCACTTTTGTCATCGTAACGTTCAACTCGACCGTCCTTATAAATTCGAAAGAATGGATAAACATCAGCCACCAAATGATCATTCATGTTGTCATATGATGATGAAGCCATATATTAGACCTTTCAAATATGGACTAGTTGTAGAAAAGGAGTATTAAGAAGTTGATTTGGACATAGAAATTGGAAGCACAGTACATGTTTATATAATGGGGATTAAGCACCTTGAAGGTTTGTGGATCACATGTGAATTCATGTGGGGATTATGGGTCGCCAAAAAAGACTATTTTTATTATTATTAATTAGGGAAAAAAATTAGGTGACAAAAGATGTGAAATTGAATTTTATATGAATGAATAAAATAGGCAAAGATGAGTAAAAGTTTTATGTGACAAGGTAATTAAATGAAATAATTTTACAATCGTGTAAAACTAATAAGAAATAAATTAACTTAAATAAATTTCTAAAGAGAAAAACAAAGAGAAAGAAATGAGACCGAGATATATGGAAGACTCGTAGAAAAATTCGTGAAATTAAACTAAGCTTTCTCATATCATATGTCATATCTTCTGGTGTTCAATATCCATATATGATCCTAACTAAATTTGGATTCACATCAGAAAGTCCCATGTTGGGATAAAGCGCTCTTTAACAAAAAAATTTGAATCCAAAATTTCTGATTAAAGATGAAAGAGTTCTTACCACTTTACCACGATACCTCAAATTTGAAGTCCTAAAGCAAGAGTTACTTGCCTTAACCTTTGAGTCATCTCAAGCTTGGCTGAGAAGAACTCTTATGTCTCTACCTTAGCCAAAATGTTAAACACGAACTTCAGAAATCAGTCCCGGTCAAAACTCTCATTTTATTAAAATTTTCAAGATCGTCTATTAGAGTCATCATTTATTTTTGTTTTTTTTAAAGAAAAAAAAATTTACCATAAGGATTCCTTTACAAAAGACAACCACGTCGATAGATAGTTTATTCTATATCTAAGGCAGTTTAATAGTGATAATAATTCATACCAAACCTAATTAGTATGATTAATGATACCTTTTATATAATTTTTAAATATATATAATTATTAAAGAAATCCACGTGGACAAAGATTTTAGCTTCTGAGCTAAATGTCATTCTTGTTTTTGTAGAGTACCACTTAGCCCCAGAAGTCGCCGTACCTCCAATTTACGAAGATTGTTGGATTACACTTCGATAGGTCGCTTCACATACTGGTGAAAATTCATCTAGTACTAATAATAAAAACTCGTGGTTGACGAACTTTGGTGATTTTAGTAAAGTGTTTGTAGCCGGAGACGGTGTTGATGGCAATTTGGTGTACCACATGATTATGAGGGCTGATAACGAAAGTTTAAATAATGGAATGAAAATTACTTGATCGATTTTAGCTTATCCTTATTTCGTGTTCCCAAATATAGAGATTGATAAAGAGGGGTTTTCTTACAAGAATTGGGTCAACATTTGTCCACCACTTGAGCCTGGATTATCATCCCCAACTGATAGTCCATTGATTAACCTCCTTTCCGAAAAGGCTCCGTCTTTATCTGGCTTAGTTGTTGACACTCAATTTTTACTTTTCACAATACGAATTAGTTATCGAGCTTTTAATTTTAACAATTTGAAAATAATTAGATTTCAAAATATGAAAAATATTTCCTCAAATAAATTTCCTCAATTGTCCCTTTCTTTGGGTATGATCGATGGAAGCGATCGTCGACAAAGAAACTTGTCTAAACCAATTTCTAACCGACCACATATCCATCTTTCGAATGCTCTTAGTACGGACTTTGGGAAATTATAGTCAGACCCTGGTTCTGGGTTTCCTACATATCTCAAGTTACATGAGAATTCAGGCCACTTGTAGTTCAAAACGCTTTACTTTACGTACGACTCTGAAAGGATTCAAAAGCTATCCTAATATCAAATTATGGAGAAATTGAAATGCTTGGGGATGAGATTTTAAGAGTCAATGTTGGAATGCAGCAGAGTTTTCAAAATTGAGCCCACCTACATTCCTTGGACTTAAGAATCAGGCTGCTTGTAGTTCGACTCTGTCGGTTGAAGGGAAAATCTCTTATTCTGAGATGACTTCTGGTCAGGACGAGTGACAAACAAATTGAATTATGAAAAAGAGGCTTGCAACCTCTTAATCATAAATATGACGTGTTTCACACCCACAAATAAGAACTTACATGGACATACTTTTCAAAACTCTTGGTACGTTGTCACTCGGATTGGAAGATTGCCTCCGGTGAAAGTTGAGATTATCCGAAGGTGAAACTGAAAATTAACGAACTCAAAGAAATACCCACATGCCTTCGACAGGGGTGTGGTTGGATTGTGGTGGTAGTCACTTCCAGCTCGTGTCCAGAAAAAGTTTCACGTTGTGTTGCATCCTATTTGATAACGTCCACAACTGTCGTTCATTTTGAGAATTCATCCTTTCGAAAGCTCTCGATATAACTAACACAACATCTTAGTAAAATCATAATTTAAATTAGAGATGACATCTTTTATCATATTTAATATGCATTCTTCTCTTCGACGTGACAGATAATGAATCAATATGAAGCAATTATTATATGGCCCTTTTGACAACTTGAAGATAAAATGGTTTTCTCGACAATAAATACGCAATGACCCTCTCTGTAATTGAAAAATAAAATGGCCTTATCGGCAATGAATGTGCAATGACCCTCTCGGTAACTGAAAATTAAAATGGCCTTGTCGGTGATGAATATGCAATGGCCCTCTCGGCAACTGAAAAATAAAATAGTCTTATCGGTGATGAACATGTAAAAGTCCTCTTGGCAACTGAAAATAAAATAGTCTTGTCAATGATAAATATGCAATGGCCCTCTCAGCAATCGAAAAATAAAATAGTCTTGTCGGTGATGAACATGCAATGGCCCTCTCGATAACTGAAAATAAAATAGTCTTGTCGGCAATGAATACGCAATGGCCCTCTTGGCAATTGAAAAATAAAATAGCTTTGTCGGTGATGACCATGCAATGGCTCTCTCGGCAACTGGAAAGTAAAATGACTCTCTCCGTGATGCATGATAAAATGGACTCTTCGGCAACTTGAGAGTAAAATGGCACTCTCCGTGATGTATAATGAGATGTACTTCTCAGCAGCTTGAAATTAAATGATTCTCTCCGCGATGCATGACGAGATGGACTTTTCGGCAACTTAAAAGTAAAACGAATCTCTCTGCGATACATGATGAGATGATTTCTTGGCAAGTTGAAAGTAAAATGACTCTCCGCAATGCATGATGAAATAGGCCTCTCGGCAGCTTGAAAGTAAAATGAATTTCTCTGCGACGCGTGATGAGATAGACTTCTCGGCAACTTGAAAGTAAAATGACTCACTGTGATGCATGATGAAATAGATCTCTCGACAGCTTAAAAATAAAATAACTCGCTCTGCGATGCATGATGAAATGAACTTCTCGGTTGCGGTGATTTTAGTAAAGTGTTTGTAGCCGGAGACGGTGTTGATGGCAATTTGGTGTACCACATGATTATGAGGGCTGGTAACGAAAGTTTTAAAAGTAAAATGAATCTCTCCACGATGCATGATGAAATGGACCTCTCGGCAACTTGAAAGTAAAATGACTCTCTTTGCAATGCGTGATGAAATGGACCTCTCGGCAGCTTGAAAATAAAATGAATCTCTCCGCGATATATGAGATGTAATAAATTGTTGGGGATTTGAGTGAGATGGAACTATTTATGCCTCGGCTATTCTCTTGTAGATAAGACCTGCAAAAATTCAGAAAAGATTTTTTGAGAAAAGATAACTGCCAATTGTCATATTACGTAAAAAGCTTAGATGAACATATTCGGATTTTGACATAGATTCTTTGATGTATCGCGGATATCTTTGAATTCCTGATCAGGTTGAGAGTTCTTAGGATGGCTTTTAGACCTGTAACGATGCTTAGCAAAATTTTAAAGGTAATCTCAAAATTTCTGTCCTAGTTCACATGTTGTAAGCGATCAATAACTTATCAGAAGCACCTTGGAATTTTTGAGATCTTTCTCAAAAATTCTGTCCTAGTTTTCTTTATGGGAGTATGACCGAGCCGTTGTGGAACTTTCATATCCCGTTGGGGCAGGAATCAGATCAAACCTAGTTCCCCTCTCGGGAGGTAGAGAAAAATACAAATTTTAAATAAGAAAATGACTGAGGCCAACATAAGCCGCCTACATATCTCATTCTTGAGAATTCAGGTCAAACGTAGTTTCAAAAAAGTAAAAAGGAATAATAAAAGGGATAAGGGGATGACCGAGGTCGACAAAAGTCGCTTACGTATCTCATTCTTGAGAATTCAGTTCAAACGTAGTTCATTACATAGTGAGAAATAAAATAAAATGCAGAAAACAAATAATGCAATTACAAAATAGAAAAAGTAAAGGCAAACTCTAAATCTTCAAACCTAATATCTCTTGACAGCACTGAATTGATTGGCCTTGGCCACTCTTGACCGTCCATCTCTGACAGAATTAATGCTCCTCCTGATAACACTTTGCGAACCATGTACGACCCTTGCCAATTTGGTGCAAACTTTCCTTTGTACTCATCTTGATTGGGAAAGATACGTTTGAGAACCAATTGTCCGACCTTGAACATTCCAGGTCTTACTCTATTATTGAAAGCACGAATCATCCTCTGTTGATACAACTGACCATGGCAAACAACCATCATCTTCTTTTATTGATTAAAGCTAAATGTTTAATTTGATTATGAACCCAGTCTATATTACTCAAGTTAGCTTCTTGAATAATTCTCAGCAATGATATTTCCACTTCAGCGGGTATCACCGCTTCTGTTCCATATACCAACAAGTACAGGGTTGCTCCAATTGATGTTTTGACAGTTGTGTGATATCCCAATAAGGCAGAAGGTAGCATTTCGTGCCATCTGCAATGTCCGTCAATCATTTTTCTTAAAATTTTCTTGATATTCTTATTGCCGGCTTCTACAACTCCATTCATTTGAGAGTGATACGTTGTTGAATTCCAATGAGTGATCTTGAATTGCTCATATATCTCTTTCATCAAGTTACTATTGAGATTTGTTCCATTATCGGTGATGATAGAATCTGATATTCCAAACTGGTATATCAAATTGGTGCGCACAAAATCAGTTATCACTTTTTTTGTCACGGACTTATAGGAGACTGCCTCCACCCACTTAGTAAAGTAGTCAATGGCAACAACAACAACAACATACCCAGTGAAATCCTACAAGTGGGGTTTGGGGAGGGTAGAATGTACGCAGACCTTACCACTACCTAAGTAGAGAGGTTGTTTCCTGGGAACCCTCATCACAAAACCCATACGCAGAAAGGACTAGATATGACCAAAAGTAAAAGAAAGCACATGACAATACGAAAATATGATATAATTAACACATAAATAATAAATTAATGACAAATAACTAGAAAAAACACTACTACTCAACCCTATTAGGCCCCTGACTAGGAAACCACCTAACCCTACTAACCAACTATCCTACTATTCTAATTTGCGACCTCCACTTCTTCCTATCTAGGGTCATGTCCTCAGTGAGACTAAGTTTCTCCATATCATGTCTAATCACCTCCTCCCCTAGTACTTTTTCGATCTACTCTACCTCTCTGTGTAGCTCCTAACAACTGGTTGTATCGACCGATAACATCCATTCCCCAAGCTACAAACAGCCAAGGAAAACTCATAACTTAGAGTTCGTGAGGAGAGACACGAATCAAATCACCGTGTATTTGACACTGATGGCATTTTTGCACCAAACTTGCAACAGTTGTGTTTCATAGTCATCCAAAATTAATCGACTCGAATAATTTTACTTGCTAGAGTGAGTCCATTCATATGAGTACCGCAAACCCCAGCATGTACTTGTTCAACAAGCTTCATGGCTTCTGCAGTGTTAACACATCTAAGGAGACCTAGATTTGGAGTCCTCCAATAAAGGATTTCCGCACTCGAAAAAAAATAGTTTGCCTTCCGACATAAAACTCTCTTCTGATCGGAAGTAGCATTCTAAGGATAA